>CM066606.1:96845617-96850617 GCA_033816785.1 Picus viridis | reverse complement strand
AGAGAAAGAGAAAGAGAAAGAGAAAGAGAAAGAGAAAGAGAAAGAGAGAGAGAAAGAGAAAGAGAAAGAGAAAGAGAAAGAGAAAGAGAAAGAGAAAGAGAAAGAGAAAGAGAAAGAGAAAGAGAAAGGAGAGAAAGAGAAAGAGAAAGAGAAAGAGAAAGAGAAAGAGAAAGAGAAAGAGAAAGAGAAAGAGAAAGAGAAAGAGAAAGAGAAAGAGAAAGAGAAAGAGAAAGAGAAGAAAGAGAAAGAGAAAGAGAAAGAGAAAGAGAAAGAGAAAGAGAAAGAGAGAAAGAGAAAGAGAAAGAGAAAGAGAGAGATAGAGAAAGAGAAAAAGAGAAAGAGAAAAAAGAGAGAAGAAAAGAGAAAGAGAAAGAGAAATGGAAAAAGAAAAATAGAATGAGAAAGAGAGAAAGAGAAAGGAAAAGAGAAAGGGAAAGAGAAGGAGGAAATGAAAGTGGAGAAGGAGAAGGAGAGGGACAAGAAGGAGGCGAGGGGGAGGGAGAGGATGCAGGGCAGGATGTGGCTGCTCCATGTGTGCCCGCTTTGGTCCATTTGTGGGAGAACTGAGGGTAGTCAAGCTTCCAAGACTCCAGACATAGCCAAGTGAGGCACTGCATGGGGCAGCCTGTCCTTGATGGGAGGTGAAGGAATAGAATTAGGGAAAGGAAAGAAAAAATAGGGGAAGAAGGGGAAAGGGAAAGAGAAAGAGAGAAAGAGAAAGAGAAAGAGAAAGAGAAAGAGAAAGAGAAAGAGAAAGAGAAAAAGAAAGAGAAAAGAGAAAGAGAAAGAGAAACTAGAAAGGAGAGAAATAGAAATAGAAATAGAAATAGAAATAGAAATAGAAAGAGAAATAGAAAGAGAAAGAGAAAGAGAAAGAGAAAGAGAAAGAGAAAGAGAAAGAGAAAGAGAAAGAGAAAGAGAAAGAGAAAGAGAAAGAGAAAGAGAAAGAGAAAGAGAAAGAGAAAGAGAAAGAGAAAGAGAAAGAGAAAGACAAGAAGAGAAAGAGAAAGAGATAGAGAAAGAGAAAGAGAAAGAGAAAGAGAAAGAGAAAGAGAAAGAGAAAGAGAAAGAGAAAGAGAAAGAGAAAGAGAAAGAGAAAGAGAAAGAGAAAGAGAAAGAGAAAGAGAAAGAGAAAGAGAAAGAGAAAGAGAAAGAGAAAGAGAAAGAGAAAGAGAAAGAGAAAGAGAAAGAGAAAGAGAAAGACAAGGAGAATGAAAGCACACTCGGCCCAACAACAACTTGACCCCCCAACTTCCAAAGAAACCGAAAAATGCCCAGAACTAAATTTAAACTCTCTGTCTTCTGCAGTCCGATCTGCAAAGTGGCCACAATACCAAACTCCTACTCCTGGCTGGCTCCCCAGGAATGCAAAGGGGGTGAGGACAGACTCCCTCTCCCCACCACAACCATCCTCTGCTACCAATAATGTGAGTAGATTGAGAAAGAGAAAGAGAAAGAAAGAAAGAAAGAAAGAAAGAAAGAAAGAAAGAAGAAAGAAAGAAAGAAAGAAAGAAAGAAAGAAAGAAAGAAAGAAAGAAAGAAAGAAAGAAAGAAAGAAAGAAAGAAAGAAAGAAAGAAAGAGAAAAAGAAGAAAGAAAGAAAAAAGAAAAAGAAAGAAAAAAAAGAAAGAAAGGGAAAGAGAAAGAGGAAGAAAAAAAGAGAAAGAAGGAGGAAAAGAAAGGAGAAGGAGAAGGAGAAGAGAGAAGGAGAAGGAGAAGGAGAAGGAGAAGGAGAAGGGCAGGAGAGGAAGAGGCAGAGGGAGAGGATGCAGGGCAGGATGTGGCTGCTCCATGTGTGCCCGCTTTGGTCCATTTATGGGAGAACTGAGGGTAGTCAAAGCTCCAAGACTCCGAGACATAGCCAAGTGAGGCACTGCATGGGGCAGCCTGGCCTAGAGAGGAGAAAGAGAAAGAGAAAGAGAAAGAGAAAGAGAAAGAGAAAGAGAAAAAGAGAAAGAGGGAAAGAAAGAGAAAGGGAAAGGGGAAAGGGAAAGGGAAAGGGAAAGGGAAAGAGAGGGAAAGGGAAAGGGAAAGAGAAAGAGAAAAGAAAGAGAAAGAGAAAGAGAAAGAGAAAGAGAAAGAGAAAGAGAAAGAGAGAAGAGAAAGAGAAAGGGAAAGAGAAAGAGAAGAAAGAGGAAAGAGAAAGAGAAAGAGAAAGAAAGAGAAAGAGAAAGAGAAAGAGAAAGAGAAAGAGAAAGAGAAAGAGAAAGAGAAAGAGAAAGAGAAAGAGAAAGAGAAAGAAAAAGAAAAAGAGAAAGAGAAAGAGAAAGAGAAAGAGAAAGAGAAAGAGAAAGAGAAAGAGAAAGAGAAAGAGAAAGAGAAAGAGAAAGAGAAAGAGAAAGAGAAAGAGAAAGAGAAAGAGAAAGAGAAAGAGAGAGAGAACGAGAACGAGAAAGAGAAAGAGAAAGAGAGAAAGAGAGTGAGAAAGGGAAAGAGAAACGGGAAAGAAAAAGAAAGGAAAGAGAAGGAAAAGGGAAGGGAAAGAGAAAGAGAAAGAGAAAGAGAAAGAAAGAGAAAGAGAAAGAGAAAGAGAAAGAGAAAGAGAAAGAGAAAGAGAGAGAAAGAGAAAGAGAAAGAGAAAGAGAAAGAGAAAGAGAAAGAGAAAGAAAGGGAAAGAGAAAGAGAAAGAGAAAAGAGAAAGAGATAAAAGAGAAAGAGAAAGAGAAAGAGAAAAGAGAGAAGGAGAAAGAGAAAGAGAAAGGGAAATGGAAAAAGAAAAAAGGGAATGAGAAAGAGAGAAAGAGAAAGGAAAAGAGAAAGGGAAAGAGAAGGAGGAAATGAAAGTGGAGAAGGAGAAGGAGAGGGACAAGAAGGAGGCGAGGGGGGAGGGAGAGGATGCAAAGGATGTGGCTGCTCCATGACCCGCTTGATTTGTGGGAGAACGGAGGGATAGAAGACTCCAGACAAGCCAAGTGAGGCAATGCATGGGGCAGAGAAAGGGAAACAATTAGGGAAAGCAGATAGAGGAAGAAAGAGAAAGAGAAAGAGAAAGAGAGAAGAGAAAGAGAGAAAGAGAAAGAGAATGAGAAAGAGAGAAAGAGATAGAGAAAGACATGGAGGGAAAGAAAAAGAGATAGAGAAAGAGAAAGAGAAAGAGAAAGAGAAAGAGAAAGAGAAAGAGAAAGAGAAAGAGAAAGAGAAAGAAAAAGAGAAAGAGAAAGAGAAACGAGAAAGAGAAAGAGAAAGAGAAAGAGAAAGAGAAAGAGAAAGAGAAAGAGAAAGAGAAAGAGAAAAGAGAGAAGAAAGAGAGTGAGAGAGAAAGAGAAAGAGAAAGAGAAAGAAATGAAAGAGAAAGAGAAAGAAGAAAGAGAAAGAGAAAGAGAAAGAGAAAGAGAAAGAGAAAGAGAAAAGAGAAAGAGAAAGAGAAAGAGAAAGAAAAGAGAAAGAGAAAGAGAAAGAGAAAGAGAAAGAAAAGAAAGAGAAAGAAAAGAGAAAGAGAAAGAGAAAGAGAAAGAGAGAAAAGAGAAAGAGAAAGAAAGAGGTAATGAAAGAGAAGGAGAAGGAGAAGGAGAAGGAGAAGGAGAAGGAGAAGGAGAAGCAGAAGGAGAAGGAGAAGCAGAGGGACAAGAAGGAGGCGAGGGGGAGGGAGAAGATGAGAAAGGGAAGAACTGAGGGTAGTCAAGGACTCCAGACATAGCCAAGTGAGGCAATGGGGCAGCCTGTCCTTGATGGGAGGTGAAGGACTAGAATTAGGGGAAAGGAAAGAAAAATAGGGGAAGAAAGGGAAAGAGAAAGAGAAAGAGAAAGAGAAAGAGAAAGAGAAAGAGAAAGAGAAAGAGAAACAGAAAGACAAAGAGAAAGAGAAAGAGAAAGAGAAAGAGAAAGAGAAAGAGAAAGAGAAAGAGAGAAAGAGAAAGAGAAAGAGAAAGAGAAAGAGAAAGAGAAAGAGAAAGAGAAAGAGAAAGAGAAAGAGAAAGAGAAAGAGAAAGAGAAAGAGAAAGAGAAAGAGAAAGAGAAAGAGAAAGAGAAAGAGAAAGAGAAAGAGAAAGAGAAAGAGAAAGAGAAAAGAGAAAGAGAAAGAGAAAGAGAAAGAGAAAGAGAAAGAGAAAGAGAAAGAGAAAGAGAAAGAGAAAGAGAAAGAGAAAATGAGAAAGAGAAAAGAGAAAGAGAAAGAGAAAGAGAGAAAGAGAAAGAGAAAGAGAAAGAGAAAGAGAAAGAGAGAGAGAAAGAGAAAGAGAAAGAGAAGGAGGTAAAGAGAAAGAGAAAGAGAAGGAGAAGGGAAACAGAAGGAGAAAGAGAAGGAGAAGGAGAAGGAGAAGGAGAAGGAGAAGGAGAAGGAGAAGGAGAAGGAGAAGAGAAGGAGAAGGGAGAAGGAGAAGGAGAAGGAGAAGCAGAGGGACAAGAAGGAGGCGAGGGGGAGGGAGAAGATGCAGGGCAGGATGTGGCTGCTCCATGTGCCCGCTTTGGTCCATTTGTGGGAGAACTGAGGGTAGTCAAGCTTCCAAGACTCCAGACATAGCCAAGTGAGGCAATGCATGGGGCAGCCTGTCCTTGCTAGGAGCTGAAGGG
Organism: Picus viridis; assembly: GCA_033816785.1. Lineage (NCBI taxonomy): Eukaryota > Metazoa > Chordata > Aves > Piciformes > Picidae > Picus > Picus viridis. Next base: position 96,846,109 of record CM066606.1, on the reverse strand, counting down.
AAACAATTAGGGAAAGAAGATAGAGGAAGAAAGAGAAAGGAAAGGGAAAGAGAGAAAGGGAAAGAGAGAAAGAGAAAGAGAATGAGAAAGAGAGAAAGAGATAGAGAAAGACAAGGAGAGAAAGAGAAAGAGATAGAGAGAAAGAGAAAGAGAAAGAGAAAGAGAAAGAGAAAGAGAAAGAGAAAGAGAAAGAGAAAGAGAAAGAGAAAGAGAAAAGAAAGAGAAAGAGAAAGAGAAAGAAAGAGAAAGAGAAAGAGAAAGAGAAAGAGAAAGAGAAAGAGAAAGAGAAAGAGAAAGAGAAAGAGAAAGAGAAAGAGAAAGAGAAAGAGAAAGAGAAAGAGAAAGAGAAAGAGAAAAGAGAAAGAAAGAGAAAGAGAAAGAGAGAGAGAAAGAGAAAGAGAAAGAGAAAGAGAAAGAGAAAGAGAAAGAGAAAGAGAAAGAGAAAGAGAAAGAGAAAGAGAAAGAGAAAGAGAAAGAGAAAGAGAAAGAGAA
>CM066606.1:96830617-96840617 GCA_033816785.1 Picus viridis | reverse complement strand
AGAGAGGTGGCTCCTCTGGGAGTGCCAGTCCAGGCAGCCAGCGCTCCTTCAATCCCTTCCGGGCACTGCGTGGCTATGGGCTGGCCGCAGCCAGGATTCTGAGGTCACAGTGGGCTGGCCACACCCATCGCAACGACATCACAATGGCCTCTTCAACTGGCAAGAGCACCCCATCAGCATGGGCACCGCATCCCAGTGCTGGTTGCTAGGGACTTGTTGTCCTGAGCGGGGAGAGTCTGAGTCCGCTGCGGACAGCGCTGCTTGTGGTTCACTCCTCCCCAGGCCTGGGCTTCGGTTGGACGGAGAGGAGAGTCCGACGCCTCACATCAAGCTGCGGCTCCTCCTGCAGCTGAGCTCAGCACCGTGGCCAGCGCTGAGCAGCTCAGTTTGCTCTGTGGGAGCAGAGAGAACGTTTGGAAATTCTGCGGGGGCTTGGCATTCCAGTTCCTGACTTTTTCTCTCATCTTTCCTTTGTGGTGATTGCACTGCTCCTTGTTCGCAGAAATGAAGCTTGGCCCTCCGCCTCCTCCTTTTCTATTTACCTGCTCACACGTCTAATACACCTCAGGGGCCAGGTGGTGAATCCATTGTCTCACCATCCTCCCTTTGGGGGGCACCTGATGGGGGGAGATGACCTCGTCTCGTGCACATTCCCGAGGCCGGGGGTGGCTTTGGTCCCCAGTGCCCTGCTGTTGGGGACCGCGTTTGAAGAAGACAGCGGCAGGCACCTGGCTGCGCCTCTCTCCTGGGCGGAGCGCGGAAGACGGAGGCGCTTGGCGCAGCCGCTGCCTCTGCCGGGGAAGGGCTGCTGACGTGCCGGCTGCGGCCACGCCTCCCTACCTTACCGCAGCCCGGGTAGGCAGCGTGCCTGGTGCGCAGCGGCTGCGGGAAAGGGAACAAAGGGGCAGGACCTAAGGTGTCTGGTGAACAACGCCGTATCTGGGGCAAGAGCAGTGTGCTGGCACTGCTCCTGCCTGACCAGGCCTGTGGCTCAGGCAAGATACCTAAGCAGGCCAGTTTGTAGTCCCCTTTGCCTTGCTTAGACCTGCCTTGCTGGAAGCTGCCTCGCTGGAAGCTGCCTCAAGTTGCCCTGCCTCGAGTGCCCGGTCCAGAGCCTGGGATAAAAGCCACGAGGCTGCCCACCACAAGCTGGAGAGGCCACAAGCCCAGGAGCCGGAGCCAAGCCTGCTTCCCCTTGCAACTAGAGTCCTGCCGTGCCTCAGTTTCCCCAGGAAGGCCAAGAGCCCCTCGTGAGCAGCATCGTATTGCCACCATCCTGCTGGAGCCAGCCCAGCCCCGAGCCCGCGTGGCCTTCCCGCCCACACCCAGCCGTGCCTGGCACACGAGAGCGCCCCCAAAGCCTCAGCAGCATCACTCTCCACTTGGGGTAGAACTCCTTGTGAGTCCTGAATTCACTGCCTCCTCATCTTCAGGGCTCTGGCTGAGTCTCCCCCACTCTGGTCAGGGCCATTTTGTGCTGCGGAATTATCTTCCTGTCGTTCCTCCTGGTTGGCTTAAAATGGTTAAAATGGCTACAGTTGCCTAAACACTGGGCACTCCCACAGGAAATATAGACTCTGGCCCTACAGCAAACCCAGTTTGGCCTCTTTTGGCAATTTTTCATCATCATAAAAAGTTATTACTATTGTTGTTAACATTCATGTTTGCCATATCTTCATTATAAATCCATCAATTCCTTGGAGCTGGGAGTGCCAGGAGCAGGGAGAATGGGTTGGAGCTGGGAGAGGGCAGATTGAGACTGGAGAAGAGGAAGAAATCCTTGGCAGTGAGGGTGGGGAGAGTGCCAGTGCACAGGTTGCCCAGGGAGGCTGTGGCTGCCTCCTCCCTGGAGGTGTTGAGGGCCAGGCTGGATGAGGTCTTGAGCAAGCTGGGCTGGTGGGAGGTGTCCCTGCCCACATCAGGAGGCTGGCACCGGATGAGCTTGCAGGTCCCTTCCAAGCAATGCCCAGGCTGCTGCTTCCTCTTGCCAGGCCACTTGCTGCTCAGGCTTGGGCTCAGCCTCCAGCGGCAAATGTGCTGCTGCAGGGCAGTGCAGGGCCCTGCAGGCTGGGGGCTGCCAGGGCCTGATGCTCTCAGCAAGCTGCTGTGTCCTGCTGGACACCTTCTGGCTTTGCTGGTGGCTTCCTTGAGGCTTTAGGGAGGCTGGAGAGCAGAACTTGAAGTGCCTTGGAGGTGAGCAGCGGAATCCTAACCCCCAGCTTTTGCCTGCCTGTTTCTCACTGCAGCTGCTCCTGGACAGTGCCAAAGGCAAGGGAGATGTGCGAGTGCTGGAGCTCCAGGAGAAGCTGTCAGCAAGAGCCTAGCCAGGGCCTGGCTGCACTGAGAGCCCTTCCCTGGACTGCAGCCTGAGCAGTGCCTGCTCAGCAGCCTGTCAGATTTGGACAGGCTTCCTTTCTTTCTTTCTGGCTGCTTTGGGTCTTTGCTTTGGGCAGCTGCAGCTGCTGTGCTCAGCTTCCCTTGCCCGGGGCAGCAAAGTGTCCTCTGGCTGCCAGCCTGGGCTCCACCAGAAAAAGAAAGTCTCTTGGGAAGGGACAGCCTGAAGTGGCCTTTTCGCTGCCTCCCTCCCTCCCTCCCTCTCTCCCGCCGTTCCTTACTGCCCCTGCAGTGCAGTGCCGAGAGGCTGAGCAGGGCTCTGCCGGTTCCCTCTGCCTTGTGTGGCAGCAGTTCCAAAGCCCCTTCCCAGCCCACGAAGCCAGGCTGGGGGAGCAGAGCAGCTGGGATGGAGGCAGCCAGGGGCCGAGAGCCCCCGGAGCCCCAGCCGGGGCTGGGCTGGGCAGACTGCCAAGACCCCTCCCCCCCAGCCACTGCTCTGCCAGGGAGGGCAGGACACAGTCTGGGCCAGGAAAGGGAAGGCCCTCTGCTCCTGGGGCCTGCTTGCCTTGTCTGCTGGCCTTGGCAAGCTCTCCTCCGGCGCCCTGGGGCAGACATCAGCTCGGGGCTTCCAGGAGGGCAGAGCTGTGGAGAGCAAGAGCTCTGGGGCTCAGCTTTCCCTCTCCAGCCGCGGCTTCAGCAGCTGCAGCAGTGCAGGAGAATTCTCTGCCCAGCAGAGCCCTCAGGAGGGATTTCCCCGAGCAGGGCAGGGCAGTTGTGAGCCTGGGTGCGTTCCTGAGGCCCCGGGCAGCTCTGTGCTTGGCAGCTCTGTGCTTTTGGGGTGAGGCATTGGCTGCTTTGGAGTCCTCTTTGCCAAGGGCTGTTCCCAAACTCTTTGGAACCATCCCTGGCGTGAAGAGAGCTCCCAGCCCAAGGTCAGAGCCTTGCTGCATTCTCCCTTGCTGCGGAGGGAGGCAAAGCCAAGGGAGAAAGGAAGCAGAAATTGACTTCTCTGTCAATTTCCAGGCTGGGCTCTCAGCTTCACTTCCTCCTGTTCCTAACCATGGGCAACTGAGGAGGTGCAGCAGGAAGGACAGGTCCAAGCACTGCAGTGCCCAGAAGCAGACACAGGCTTCCAGGGGTGGTCTCAGCAGGGCAGAGCAGAGGGGGAGCAGAACCTCCCCAGCCCTGCTGGCCACACTTTGCTTGCTGCCCCCAGGACCCCACTGGCTCTCTTGGCCACAAGGGCCCTTTGCTGCCCCAAGCAGAACTTGCTGCCCAGCAGCACCCCAAGGGCTTTCTGCGTGGAGCTGCTCTGCAGCAGGGCAGCCCCAGCCTCTCCTGGTGCCTGTTTCATCTGCTGGGCAACACAGTTGGAGCAATGAAGCATTTTATTGTCCTTTTCTCTTCCAGTTTGACTGCTTCCCAGGTGCTCTCTGCTTCTCTCCAGCAGGATGGCAGCATGCTCATTTCCTCTTCCACATTCACTTGCTTCCATCCCTGCCTGCCTCTTGACTCCACAAGTCAAGGCTGGGCTCCTGGAACACGGAACCACAGAGTCAGAGAACTGCTTGGCTGGGAAAAGTCCTCTCAGCTCACCCGCTCCAAGCCTCCCCCAGCCCCAGCAGGGCCACTAAACCATGGCCCCAAGTGGCACAGCTTGCTGCAATGCCTCTAGGGATGGGGACTCCACCAGCTGCCTGGGCAGGCTGTGGCAAGCCCTGAGCACTCTGGCAGCACAGAAATTGTTCCTCATCTCCTACCCAACCCTCCCCTGGCACAATTTCAGGACATCTCCTCTCCTTCTCTCACCTGAGACTAGGGAGCAGAGCCCAAGCCCTACCTGGCTGCAGCCTCCTCTCAGGGAGCTGTAGAGAGCAGGGAGGTCTCTGCTCAGCCTCCTCTCCTGCAGACTCAGCAAGCAGTTCCAATTGCAGAGGAAGTGAGAGATCTTCAGGTCTCCTGCAGTTCCTCCTCCAAGCAAGCCCCAGCACTGGGAGGAGGGGGAAAAGAAAAGGTGCTTGGAGAATGCTTTGGAGCTGACACAGACAAGCCTTGGGCTGGCATCTGAGTCACTCTAGCTGCTCTGCTCTTCCCACCCTCAAAACATCACTCTCCTCAAATCCTCATTGCCCACAGCAGCAGAAGTAGGAAAGGAAAGGAAAGGAAAGCACCAATGCTGATCAGCATCTAAAGGCTGGGAGGACAGAGGCTGGGGCCAGGCTCTTGGCAGTGGCTCTGCAGCCCTCTGCTCACTTGGTGGCCTCCTCTGGAGCCTCTCCAGCAGCTCCAGGTCCTTCTTGTGCTGGGGGCCCCAGAGCTGGAGGCAGTGCTGCAGGTGGGGTGGGAGGAGGGCAGAGCAGAGGGGCAGAATCCCCTCCCTGTGCTGCTGCTCTCCTGCTCTGGATGCAGCTCAGCACACAGCTGCCTGCTGGGCTGCCAGGGCCCATTGCTGGCTCCTGGGGAGTTTGTCACCCTCTGACACCCCCAAGGCCTTCTCTTGCAGGCTGCTCTCAGCCACTCCTCAGCCAGCCTGGATGGGTGCTGGGGACAGCCCTGAGCCAGCGGCAGAACCTTGCCCTTGGCCTTGGTGAACTGCAGGAGGTTGGCTTGGGCCCAGCTCTGCAGCCTGCACAGGAGCCTCTGGATGGATCCCTGCCCTCCATTGTCTCCAGGTGCCTGTGGCAGAATCCCTTCCCTCCAGAGTGTCAGCAGGGCCAGAGAGCTTGGAGTCACCTGCAAGCTTCCTGAGGGTGCCTAAATGCCACTGTCAATGTGAGCAACAGAGAAGGGAAAGAGGTCTGGTCCCAGTACAACCACCCCTGCCCCTGAGGGGCCTCACTGATCACTGTCTCCATCTGGGCATGGAGCCTTGGAGCACAGCTGTCTGAGTGCAGCCATGCAGCCAATTGCTTCTGCAGCCAGCAGCCATCCCACGTTCAACATTGTGCTTGGACACATGGCTGGGACTGAGTCCTTGGGGAGAAACCAGGAGCAGAAATTCAGACTACCAATAGCTCTGTTTCAGAGAGACAAAGAACAAAGTCAATGAGAAGGTCAGAGCAGCAGTGTAGTAGGAAGGAAAAGAAGGGGGAGAAAATAAGCAAGACATTGAAAGAAGAATATGAAGGAGAAGAAAAAGAAGAAGGAGAAAAGAAAGAGAAGGAGAAAAAAGGAAGAAGAAAAGAACAGAAGGAGAAAGAGACGGACAAAGAGAAAGAGAAGGAGGAGACAGCACAGGAAAATAAGAAGCAGAGAAAGAGGCTGCTCTGTGTCTGCCCACACAGGTTCATTTCTGGGACAAAGAAGGGTAGGGAAAATTATAAGACTAGAGACAGAGGCAAGTGAGGCAGTTAATGGAGCAGGCTGTCCTCGGAAGGAGGAGAAGGGGAAGAAGAAGGAGAAATAGTGGGAGAAAGACAGAGAAAAGGAGAGGGAGAGGGTGTAGGAGAAGCATAGGAAGAAAGAAATGGAGAGGGAGAGGACGCAGGGCAGGATGTGGTTGCCCCATGTGTGCCCGCTTTCGTCCACTTGAGGGGGAATTGAGGGTAGTGAGGCTTCCAAGACTCCAAACACAGCCAAGTGAGACACTGCATGGGGCAGCCTGTCCTTGATAGGAGGTGAAGAAATAGAAGTGAGAGAAAATACAGGATTAAAAGAGGGGGAAGGAGATGGAGAATGAGAATGAGAATGAGAAGGAGAAGGAGAAGGAGAAGGAGAAGGAGAAGGGGAAGGGGGAGAGGAAGAGGGAGAGGGAGACGGAGAGTGAGAGGACAGAGGGCAGGATGTGGCTGCTCCATGTGTGTCCCCTTTGGTCCATTTGTGGGAGAATTGAGGGTAGTCAAGCTTCCAAGACTCCAGACATAGCCAAGTGAGGCACTGCATGGGGCAGCCTGTCCTTGATAGGAGGAGTAGTACTAGAAGTAGGGGAAATTAGAGGATTAAACAATGGAGAGTGAGAAAGAAATAGAAAAAGAGAAAGAGAAAGAGAAAGAGAAAGAGAAAGAGAAAGAGAAAGAGAGAAAGAGAAAGAGAAAGAAAGAAAGAAAGAGAAAGAGAGAAAGAGAAAGAGAAAGAGAAAGAGAAAGAGAAAGAGAAAGAGAAAGAGAAAGAGAAAGAGAAAGAAAAGAGAAAGAGAAAGAGAAAGAAAGAGAAAGAGAAAAAGAAAGAGAAAGAGAAAGAAAGAGAAAGAGAGAGAAAGAAAGAGAAGAGAAAGAGAAAGAGAAAGAGAAAGAGAAAGAGAAAGGAGAAAGAGAAAGAGAAAGGGACAGGGAGAGAGAAAGAGAAAGAGGAACGACAAGAGAAAGAGAAAGGGGACATGAAAGTGGAGGAGAAGGAGAAGGAGAAGGAGAAGGAGAAGGAGAAGGAGAAGGAGAAGGAGAAGGAGAAGGAGAAGGAGAAGGAGAAGAAGGAGAAGGAGAAGGGAGAAGGAGAAGGAGAAGGAGGAGAAGAGAAGGAGAAGGAGAAGGAGGAGAAGGAGAAGGAGAAGAAGAGAAGGAGAAGGAGAAGGAGAAGGGAGAAGGAGAAGGAGAAGGAGAAGGAGAAGGAAGGAGAAGGAGAAGGAGAAGGAGAAGGAGAGAAGGAGAAGGAGAAGGAGAAGGTGGAGCAGAAGGAGAAGGAGAAGGAGAAGGAGAAGGAGAAGGAGAAGGAAGGAGAAGGACAACGAGAAGGACAAGGACAAAGAGGAGAGAAAGAGGGAGAGGAGGAGGGGGACAGACTGAGAGAGAGGGAGATGTTAAGGGAGTGTGAGTGGAGGAGGGAGACGGAGAGAAAGATTGAGAGGGACAGGGAGAGGAAGAGGGAGAGGACAGAGGGCAGGATGTGGCTGCTCCATGTGTGTCCCCTTTGGTCCATTTGTGGGAGAATTGAGGGTAGTCAAGCTTCCAAGACGCCAGACATAGCCAAGTGAGGCACTGCATGGGGCAGCCTGTCCTTGATAGGAGGAGTAGTATTAGAAGTAGGGGAAAGTACAGGATTAAACAATGGAGAGTGAGAAAGAAATCGAGAAAGGGAAAGGGAAAGGGAAAGGGAAAGGGAAAGGGAAAGGGAAAGGGAAAGGGAAAGGGAAAGGGAAAGGGAAAGGGAAAGGGAAAGGGAAAGGGAAAGGGAAAGGGAAAGGGAAAGGGGGAAAGGGAAAGGGAAAGGGAAAGGGAAAGGGAAAGGGAAAGGGAAAGGGAAAGGGAAAGGGAAAGGGAAAGGGAAAGAAATCGAAAGGGAAAGAAAGAAAAGAGAAAGAGAAAGAGAAAGAGAAAGAGAAAGAGAAAGAGAAAGAGAAAGAGAAAGAGAAAGAGAAAGAGAAAGAGAAAGAGCAAAGAGAGAAAGAGAAAGAGAAAGAGAAAGAGAAAGAGAAAGAGAAAGAGAAAGAGAAAGAGGAACGGCAAGAGAAAGAGAATGGGGACATGAAAGTGGAGCAGAAGGACAAGGAGAAGGAGAAGGAGAAGAGAAGGAGAAAGAGAAGGAGAAAGAAGGAGAAGGAGAAGGAGAAGGAGAAGGAGAAGGAGAAGGAGAAGGAGAAGGAGAAGGAGAAGGAGAAGGAGAAGGAGAAGGAGAAGGAGAAGGAGAAGGAGAAGGAGAAGGAGAAGGAGAAGGAGAAGGGAGAGGGGAACAGTTGAGGGATAGGGAGAGGGAGAGGGGGAGGACAGAGGGCAGGATGTGTCTGCTCCATGTGTGCCCCCTTTGGTCCGTTTGTGGGAGAATTGAGGGTAGTCAAGCTTCCAAGACTCCAGACATAGCCAAGTGAGGCACTGCATGGGGCAGCCTGTCCTTGATAGGAGGAGGAGTATTAGAAGTAGGGGAAAGTACAGGATTAAACGATGGAGGGGGAGAAAGAAATAGGGAAAGGGAAAGGGAAAGGGAAAGGGAAAGGGAAAGGGAAAGGGAAAGGGAAAGGGAAAGGAAAGGGAAAGGGAAAGGGAAAGGAAAGGGAAAGGAAAGAGAAAGCAAAAGACAAAGAGAAGGAGAAAGAGAAAGAGAAAGAGAAAGAGAAAGAGAAAGAGAAAGAGAAAGAGAAAGAGAAAGAGAAAGAGAAAGAGAAAGAGAAAGAGAAAGAGAAAGGGAAAGAAAAAAGAAAGGGAAAGGGCAAGGGAAAGGGCAAGGGCAAGGGAAAGGGAAAGAAATCGAAAGGGAAAGAGAAAGAGAAAGAAAAGAGAAAGAGAAAGAAAGAAAGAGAAAGAGAAAGAGAAAGAGAAAGAGAAAGAGAAAGAGAAAGAGAAAGAGAAAGAGAAAGAGAAAGAGGAACGAGAAGAGAAAGAGAATGGGGACATGAATGTGGAGGAGAAGGAGAAAGAGAAGGAGAAGGAGAAGGAGAAGGAGAAGGAGAAGGAGAAGGAGAAGGAGAAGGAGAAGGAGAAGGAGAAGGAGAAGGAGAAGGAGAAGGAGAAGGAGAAGGAGAAGGAGAAGGAGAAGGCGAGGTAGAGGGAGAGGGAACAGTTGAGGGATAGGGAGAGGGAGGGGGGAGGACAGAGGGCAGGATGGTCTGCTCCAGTGTGCCCCCTTTGGTCCATTTGGGGAGAATTGAGGGTAGTCAAGCTTCCAAGACTCCTGAGGGATTTCTGAGGGATATTAGAGGATATGCTAATCCAATTTCATTGGTGGAACCCGGTTGTAGTTTTTTTGTTTAGTCTTTCAGTCGGGGAGGCAGAGGGCAGGATGTGTAAGAAAACTGCTCCATGTGTTTCCCCCTTTTAATTACCTTCCTTTCTCTCTCTCTCTAACCCTTTTGGGAAAAAGGGGAGGTAGGGAGGAGAAGGGAGGGGCCCCCCCTTTGGTCCATTTGTGGGAGAATTGATTCCATATCTGGGTAGTCAAGCTTCCAAGACTCCAGACATAGCCAAGACATAGAGTGAGGCACTGCATGGGGCAGCCTGTCCTTGATAGGAGGAGGAGTATTAGAAGTAGGGGAAAGTACAGGATTAAACGATGGAGGGGGAGAAAGAAATAGGGAAAGGGAAAGGGAAAGGGAAAGGGAAATGGAAAGGGAAAGGGAAAGTTAAAGGGAAAGAAAGGGAAAGAGAAAGAGAAAGGGAAAGAGAAAGAGAAAGAGAAAGAGAAAGAGAAAGAGAAAGAGAAAGAGAAAGAGAAAGAGAAAAAGAAAACAAAGAAAGAGGAACGACAAGAGAAAGAGAAACGACAAGAAAGAAAGAGAATGGGGACAAGAGAAGAGGAGGAGAAGGAGAAGGAGAAGGAGAAGGAGAAGGAGAAGGAGAAGGAGAAGGAGAAGGAGAAGGAGAAGGAGAAGGAGAAGGAGAAGGAGAAGGAGAAGGAGAAGGAGAGGGAGAAGGAACAGACGAGGGATAGGGAGAGGGAGAGGGAGATAGAGGGCAGGATGTGTCTGCTCCATGTGTGTCCCCTTTGGTACATTTCTGGGAGAATTGAGGGTAGTCAAGGAGAAGGAGACTCCAGACATAGCCAAGTGAGGCACTGCATGGGGCAGCCTGTCCTTGATAGGAGGAGGAGTATTAGAAGTAGGGGAAAGTACAGGATTAAACGATGGAGGGGGAGAAAGAAATAGGAAAAGGGAAAGGGAAAGGGAAAGGGAAAGGGAAAGGGAAAGGGAAAGGGAAAAAGAAAAGGGAAAGGAAAGGGAAAGGGAAAAAAAGGAAAAGAGAAAAGAGAAAGAGAAAGAGAAAGAGAAAGAGAAAGAGAAAGAGAAAGAGAAAGAGAAAGAGAA
>CM066606.1:96825617-96828117 GCA_033816785.1 Picus viridis | reverse complement strand
GATGTGTCTGCTCCATGTGTGCCCCCTTTGGTCCATTTGTGGGAGAATTGAGGGTAGTCAAGCTTCCAAGACTCCAGACATAGCCAAGAGAGGCACTGCATGGGGCAGCCTGTCCTTGATAGGAGGAGGAGTATTAGAAGTAGGGGAAAGTACAGGATTAAACGATGGAGGGGGAGAAAGAAATATGGAAAGGGAAAGGGAAAGGGGAAAGGGAAAGGGAAAGGGAAAGGGAAAGGGAAAGGGAAAGGGAAAGGGAAAGGGGGAAAGGGAAAGGGAAAGGGAAAGGGAAAGGGAAAGGGAAAGAGAAAGAGAAAGAGAAAGAGAGAAGAGAAAGAGAAAGAGAAGAAAGAAAGAGAAAGAAAAGAGAAAGAGAAAGAGAAAGGAAAAGAAAGGAGAAAGAGAAAAAGAAGGAGGAGGAGAAGGAGAAGGAGGAGGAGAAGGAGAAGGAGAAGGAGAAGGAGAAGGAAAGGAGAAGGAGAAGGAGAAGGAGAAGGAGAAGGAGAAGGAGAAGGAGAAGGAGAAGGAGAAGAGAAGGACAACGACAACGACGACAACGACAATGACAACGACAAAGAGGAGAGGCAGAGGGAGAAGAGGAGGGAGACAGACTGAGAGAGAGGGAGATGTTAAGGAATGGGAGTGGAGGAGGGAGAGGGAGAGAAAGATTGAGAGGGACAGGGAGAGGAAGAGGGAGAGGAGAGAGGGCAGGATGTGGCTGCCCCATGTGTGCCCCCTTTGGTCCATTTGTGGGAGAATTGAGGGTAGTCAAGCTTCCAAGACTCCAGACATAGCCAAGAGAGGCACTGCATGGGGCAGCCTGTCCTTGATAGGAGTAGTAGTATTATAAGTAGGGGAAAGTACAGGATTAAATAATGGAGAGTGAGAAAGAAATAGAGAAAGAGAAAGAGAAAAAGAAAGGGAAAGGGCAAGGGAAAGGGAAATTGCAAGGGAAAGGGAAAGGGGAAAAAGGAAAGGGAAAGGGAAAGTTAAAGGGAAAGAAAGAGAAAGAGAAAGAGAAAGAGAAAGAAAAAGAAAGAAAGAGAAAGAGAAAGAGAAAGAGAAAGAGAAAGAGAAAGAGAAAGAGAAAGAGAAAGAGAAAGAGAAAGAGAAAGGGAAAGACAAAGAGAAAGACAAAGAGAAAGAAAGAGGAACGACAAGAGAAAGAGGAACGACAAGAGAAAGAGAATGCGGACATGAAAGTGGAGGAGAAGGAGAAGGAGAAGGAGAAGGAGAAGGAGAAGGAGAAGGAGAAGGAGAAGGAGAAGGAGAAGGAGAAGGAGAAGGAGAAGGAGAAGGAGAAGGAGAGAAGGAGAAGGAGAAGGAGAAGGAGAAGGAGAAGGAGAAGGAGAAGGGAGAGGAGAGAACAGACGAGGGATAGGGAGAGGGAGAGGGGGAGGACAGAGGGCAGGATGTGTCTGCTCCATGTGTGCCCCCTTTGATCCATTTGTGGGAGAATTGAGGGTAGTCAAGCTTCCAAGACTCCAGACATAGCCAAGTGAGGCACTGCATGGGGCAGCCTGTCCTTGATAGGAGGAGGAGTATTAGAAGTAGGGGAAAGTAGAGGATTAAACGATGGAGGGGGAGAAAGAAATAGGGAAAGGTAAAAGGAAAGGGAAAGGGAAAGGGAAAGGGAAAGGAAAAGGGAAAGGGAAAGGGAAAGGGAAAGGGAAAGGGAAAGGGAAAGGGGGAAAGGGAAAGGGAAAGGGAAAGGGAAAGGGAAAGGGAAAGGGAAAGGGAAAGGGAAAGGGAAAGGGAAAGGGAAAGGGAAAGGGAAAGGAAAGGGAAAGGGAAAGGGAAAGAAAGGGAAAGGGAAAGAGAAAGAGAAAGAGAAAGAGAAAGAAAGAAAGAGAAAGAGAAAGAGAAAGAGAAAGAGAAAAAGAGAAAGAGAAAGAGAAAGAGAAAGAGAAAGAGAAAGAAAAGAGGAAAAGAGAAAGAAAAGAGAAGGAGAATGAGGAAAAGAAGGTGGAGCAGAAGGAGAAGGAGTAGGAGAAGGAGAAGGACAACGACAACGACAATGACAACGACTACGACAAAGAGGAGAGGCAGAGGGAGAAGAGGAGTGAGACAGACTGAGAGAGAGGGAGATGTTAAGGGGGTGGGAGTGGAGGAGGGAGAGGGAGAGAAAGATTGAGAGGGACAGGGAGAGGAAGAGGGAGAGGACAGAGGGCAGGATGTGGCTGCTCAATGTGTGCCCCCTTTGGTCCATTTGTGGGAGGATTGAGGGTAGTCAAGCTTCCAAGACTCCAGACATAGCCAAGAGAGGCACTGCATGGGGCAGCCTGTCCTTGATAGGAGGAGGAGTATTAGAAGGAGGGGAAAGTACAGGATTAAACGATGGAGAGGGAGAAAGAAATAGGGAAAGGGAAAGAAAGAAAAAAGGGAAAGGGAAAGGGAAAGGGAAAGGAAAGGGAAAGGGAAAGGGAAAGAGAAAGGAAAGAAAGGAAAGAGAAAGGGAAAGAAAAAGAAAGAGAAAGAGAAAGAGAAAGAGAAAGAGAAAGAG
>CM066606.1:96603117-96820617 GCA_033816785.1 Picus viridis | reverse complement strand
GTCCTTGATAGGAGGAGTAGTATTATAAGTAGGGGAAAGTACAGGATTAAATAATGGAGAGTGAGAAAGAAATAGAGAAAGAGAAAGAGAAAAAGAAAGGGAAAGGGAAAGGGAAAGGGAAAGGGAAAGGGAAAGGGAAAGGGAAAGGGGAAATTGCAAGGGAAAGGGGAAATGGAAAGGGAAAGGGAAAGTTAAAGGGAAAGAAATAGAAAGGGATAGGCAAAGGGAAAGAAAAGAAAAGAGAAAGAGAAAAGAGAAAGAGAAAGAGAAAGAGAAAGAGAAAGAGAAAGAGAAAGAGAAAGAGAAAGAGAAAGAGAAAGAGAAAGAGAAAGAAAAGAGAAAGAGAAAGAGAAAGAGAAAGAGAAAGAGAAAGAGAAAGAGAAAGAGAAAGAGAAAGAGAAAGAGAAAGAGAAAGAGAAAGAGAAAGAGAAAGAGAAAGAGAAAGAGAAAGAGAAAGAGAAAGAGAAAGAGAAAGAGAAGGAGAAGGAGGAGGAGAAGGAGAAGGAGAAGGAGAAGGAGAAGGAGAAGGAGAAGGAGAAGGAGAAGGAGAAGGAGAAGGAGAAGGAGAAGGAGAAGGAGAAGGAGAAGGAGAAGGAGAAGGAGAAGGAGAAGGAGAAGGAGAAGGAGAAGGAGAAGGAGAAGAAAGGAAAGGAAAACGACAACGACAAGAAGGACAACGACAATGACAACGACAAAGAGGAGAGGCAGAGGGAGAAGAGGAGGGAGACAGACTGAGAGAGAGGGAGATGTTAAGGAGTGGGAGTGGAGGAGGGAGACGGAGAGAAAGATTGAGAGGGACAGGGAGAGGAAGAGGGAGAGGAGAGAGGGCAGGATGTGACTGCCCCATGTGTGCCCCCTTGGTCCATTTGTGGGAGAATTGAGGGTAGTCAAGCTTCCAAGACTCCAGACATAGCCAAGTGAGGCACTGCATGGGGCAGCCTGTCCTTGATAGGAGGAGGAGTATTAGAAGTAGGGGAAAGTGGAGGATTAAACGATGGAGGGGGAGAAAGAAATAGGGAAAGGGAAAGGGAAAGGGAAAGGGAAAGGGAAAGGGAAAGGGAAAGGGAAAGGGAAAGGGAAAGGGAAAGGGAAAGGGAAAGGGAAAGGGAAAGGGAAAGGGAAAGGGAAAGAGAAAGAAAAAGAGAAAGAGAAAGAGAAAGAAAGAAAGAGAAAGAGAAAGAGAAAGAGAAAGAGAAAGAGAAAGAGAAAGAGAAAGAGAAAGAGAAAGAGAAAGAAAGAAAGAGAAAGAGAAAGAGAAAGAGAAAGGAAAAGAGAAAGGAAAAGAAAGGAGAATGAGGAAAAGAAGGTGGAGCAGAAGGAGAAGGAGTAGGAGAAGGAGAAGGAGAAGGAGAAGGAGAAGGAGAACGACAACGACAACGACAACGACAACGACAAAGAGGAGAGGCAGAGGGAGAAGAGGAGGGAGACAGACTGAGAGAGAGGGAGATGTTAAGGGAGTGGGAGGAGAGGGAGAGGGAGGAGGAGGAGGGAGAGGGAGAGATTGAAAGATTGAGAGGGACAGGGAGAGGAAGAGGGAGAGGACAGAGGGCAGGATGTGGCTGCTCGATGTGTGTCCCCTTTGATGGGAGGATTGATGGTAGTCAAGCTTCCAAGACACCAGACATAGCCAAGTGAGGCACTGCATGGGGCAGCCTGTCCTTGATAGGAGGAGGAGTATTAGAAGGAGGGGAAAGTACAGGATTAAACAATGGAGAGGGAGAAAAAAATAAGGAAAGGGAATGCGAAAGGGAAAGAGAAAGAGAAAGAGAAAGAGAAAGAGAAAGAGAAAGAGAAAGAGAAAGAGAAAGAGAAAGAGAAAGAGAAAGAGAAAGAGAAAGAGAAAGAGAAAGAGAAAGAGAAAGAGAAAGAGAAAGAGAAAGAAAGAGAAGAAAAAAGAGAAAGGAAAAGAGAAAGAGAAAAGAGAAGGAGAATGAGGAAAAGAAGGTGGAGGAGAAGGAGAAGGAGAAGGAGAAGGAGAAGGAGAAGGAGAAGGAGAAGGAGAAGGAGAAGGAGAAGGAGAAGGAGAAGGAGAAGGAGAAGGAGAAGGAGAAGGAGAAGGAGAAGGAGAAGGAGAAGGAGAAGGAGAAGGAGAAAGAAAACGACAACGACAACGACAACGACAACAACGACAATGACAATGACAAAGAGGAGAGGCAGAGGGAGAAGATGAGGGAGACAGACTGAGAGAGAGGGAGATGTTAAGGAGTGGGAGTGGAGGAGGGAGAGGGAGAGAAAGATTGAGAGGGACAGGGAGAGGAAGAGGGAGAGGACAGAGGGCAGGATGTGGCTGCTCCATGTGTGCCCCCTTTGGTCCATTTGTGGGAGAATTGAGGGTAGTCAAGCTTCCAAGACTCCAGACATAGCCAAGTGAGGCACTGCATGGGGCAGCCTGTCCTTGATAGGAGGAGTAGTATTATAAGTAGGGGAAAGTACAGGATTAAATAATGGAGAGTGAGAAAGAAATAGAGAAAGAGAAAGAGAAAGAGAAAGGGAAAGGGAAAGGGAAAGGGGGAAAGGGAAAGGGAAAGGGAAAGGGAAAGGGAAAGGGAAAGGAAAGGGAAAGGGAAAGTTAAAGGGAAAGAAAAGAAAGAAAAGGAAAGAAAGAGAAAGAGAAAGAAAAGAGAAAAGAGAAAGAGAAAGAGAAAAAGAGAAAAGAGAAAAAGAGAAAGAAAGAGAAAGAGAAAGAGAAAGAGAAAGAGAGAAAGAGAAAGAGAGAAAGAGAAAGAGAAAGAAGAGAAAGAGAAAGAAAAGAAAAGAGAAAGAGAAGAAAGCAAAGAGAAAGAGAAGGAGAAAGAGAATGGAGGAACGACAAGAGAAGGAGAAGGAGAAGGAGAAGGAGAAGGAGAAGGAGAAGGAGAAGGAGAAGGAGAAGGAGAAGGAGAAGGAGAAGGAGAAGGAGAAGGAGAAGGAGAAGGAGAAGGAGAAGGAGAAGGAGAAGGAGAAGGAGAAGGAGAAGGAGAAGGAGAAGGAGAAGGAGAAGGAGAAGGAGAAGGAGAAGGAGAGGGAGAGGGAACAGACGAGGGATAGGGAGAGGGAGAGGGGGAGGACAGAGGGCAGGATGTGTCTGCTCCATGTGTGTCCCCTTTGGTCCATTTGTGGGAGAATTGATGGTAGTCAAGCTTCCAAGACTCCAGACATAGCCAAGTGAGGCACTGCATGGGGCAGCCTGTCCTTGATAGGAGGAGGAGTATTAGAAGTAGGGGAAAGTACAGGATTAAACGATGGAGGGGGAGAAAGAAATAGGGAAAGGGAAAGGGAAAGGGAAAGGGAAAGGGAAAGGGAAAGGGAAAGGGAAAGGGAAAGGGAAAGGGAAAGGGAAAGGGAAAGGGAAAGGGAAAGGGAAAGGGAAAAAGGAAAGGGAAAGGGAAAGAAAAAGGGAAAGAAAGGGAAAGGGAAAGGGAAAGGGAAAGGGAAAGGGAAGGGAAAGAAAAGAGAAAGAAAAGGAGAAAGAAAAGAGAAAGAGAAAGAGAAAAAGAAAGAAAAGAGAAGAGAAAAGAGAAAGAGAAAGAGAAAGAGAAAGAGAAAGAGAAAGAGAAAGAGAAAGAGAAAGAGAAGGAGAATGAGAAAGGAAAAGAGAAGGAGAATGAGAAAAGAAGGTGGAGGAGAAGGAGAAGGAGAAGGAGAAGGAGAAGGAGAAGGAGAAGGAGAAGGAGAAGGAGAAGGAGAAGGAGAAGGAGAAGGAGAAGGAGAAGGAGAAGGAGAAGGAGAAGGAGAAGGAGAAAGAAAACGACAATGACAACGACGAAACGACAATGACAATGACAAAGAGGAGAGGCAGAGGGAGAAGAGGAGGGAGACAGACTGAGAGAGAGGGAGATGTTAAGGAGTGGGAGTGGAGGAGGGAGAGGGAGAGAAAGATTGAGAGGGACAGGGAGAGGAAGAGGGAGAGGACAGAGGGCAGGATGTGGCTGCTCCATGTGTGTGCCCTTTGGTCCATTTGTGGGAGAATTGAGGGTAGTCAAGCTTCCAAGACTCCAGACATAGCCAAGAGAGGCACTGCATGGGGCAGCCTGTCCTTGATAGGAGGAGTAGTATTATAAGTAGGGGAAAGTACAGGATTAAATAATGGAGAGTGAGAAAGAAATAGAGAAAGAGAAAGAGAAAGAAAGAAAGAAAAGAGAAAGAAAAGGGAAAGGGAAAGGGAAAGGGAAATTGCAAGGGAAAGGGAAAGGGGAAATGGAAAGGGAAAGGGAAAGTTAAAGGGAAAGAAAGAGAAAAGGGAAAGGGAAAGGGAAAGAGAAAGAAAGAGAAAGAGAAAGAGAAAGAGAAAGAGAAAGAGAAAGAGAAAGAGAAAGAGAAAGAGAAAGAGAAAGAGAAAGAGAAAGAGAAAGAGAAAGAGAAAGAGAAAGAAAGAAAAGAGAAAGAGAAAAAGAGAAACGACAAGAGAAAGAGGAACGACAAGAGAAAGAGAATGGGGACATGAAAGTGGAGGAGAAGGAGAAGGAGAAGGAGAAGGAGAAGGAGAAGGAGAAGGAGAAGGAGAAGGAGAAGGAGAAGGAGAAGGAGAAGGAGAAGGAGAAGGAGAAGGAGAAGGAGAAGGAGAAGGAGAAGGAGAAGGAGAAGGAGAAGGAGAAGGAGAAGGAGAAGGAGAAGGAGAAGGAGAAGGAGAGGGAGAGGGAACAGACGAGGGATAGGGAGAGGGAGAGGGGGAGGACAGAGGGCAGGATGTGTCTGCTCCATGTGTGTCCCCTTTGGTCCATTTGTGGGAGAATTGATGGTAGTCAAGCTTCCAAGACTCCAGACATAGCCAAGTGAGGCACTGCATGGGGCAGCCTGTCCTTGATAGGAGGAGGAGTATTAGAAGTAGGGGAAAGTACAGGATTAAACGATGGAGGGGGAGAAAGAAATAGGGAAAGGGAAAGGGAAAGGGAAAGGGAAAGGGGGAAAGGGAAAGGGAAAAAGGGAAAGGGGGAAAGGGAAAGGGAAAGGGAAAGGGAAAGGGAAAGGGAAAGGGAAAGGGAAAGGGAAAGGGAAAGGGAAAGGGAAAGGAAAAGGGAAAGGGAAAGGGAAAGGGAAAGGGAAAGGAAAGGAAAGGAAAGGGAAAGGAAAGAAAAGAGAAAGAGAAAGAGAAAGAGAAAGAGAAAGAGAAAGAGAAAGAGAAAGAGAAAGAGAAAGAGAAAGAGAAAGAGAAAGAGAAAGAGAAAGAGAAAGAGAAAGAGAAAGAGAAAGAGAAAGAGAAAGAGAAAGAGAAAGAGAAAGAAAGAGAAAGCAATAGAGAAAGGAAAAGAGAAGGAGAATGAGGAAAAGAATGTGGAGCAGAAGGAGAAGGAGAAGGAGAAGGAGAAGGAGAAGGAGAAGGAGAAGGAGAAGGAGAAGGAGAAGGACAAGGACAACGACAACGACAACGACAACGACAAAGAGGAGAGGCAGAGGGAGAAGAGGAGGGAGACAGACTGAGAGAGAGGGAGATGTTAAGGAGTGGGAGTGGAGGAGGGAGAGGGAGAGAAAGATTGAGAGGGACAGGGAGAGGAAGAGGGAGAGGACAGAGGGCAGGATGTGGCTGCTCCATGTGTGTGCCCTTTGGTCCATTTGTGGGAGAATTGAGGGTAGTCAAGCTTCCAAGACTCCAGACATAGCCAAGAGAGGCACTGCATGGGGCAGGCTGTCCTTGATAGGAGGAGTAGTATTATAAGTAGGGGAAAGCACAGGATTAAATACTGGAGAGTGAGAAAGAAATAGAGAAAGAGAAAGAGAAAAAGAAAGGGAAATGGCAAGGAAAAGGGAAAGGGCAAGGGAAAGGGAAAGGGGAAATGGAAAGGGAAAGGGAAAGGGAATGTTAAAGGGAAAGAAATAGAAAGGGATAGGGAAAGAGAAAGAGAAAGAGAAAGAGAAAGAGAAAGAGAAAGAGAAAGAGAAAGAGAAAGAGAAAGAGAAAGAGAAAGAGAAAGAGAAAGAGAAAGAGAAAGAGAAAGAGAAAGAGAAAGAGAAAGAGAAAGAGAAAGAGAAAGAGAAAGAGAAAGAGAAGGAGAAAGAGAAAGAGAAAGAGAAAGAGAAGACATGAAAAAGGGAAAGGGGACAAAGGAGAAGGAGAAGAGAGGAAGGAGAAGGAGAAGGAGAAGGAGAAGGAGAAGGAGAAGGAGAAGGAGAAGGAGAGGAAGGAGAAGGAGAAGGAGAAGGAGAAGGAGAAGGAGAAGGAGAAGGAGAAGGAGAAGGAGAAGGAGAAGGAGAAGGAGAAGGAGCAGTTGAGGGATAGGTAGAGGGAGAGGGGGAGGACAGAGGACAGGATGTGGCTGCTCCATGTGTGCCTCCTTTGGTCCATTTGTGGGAGAATTGAGGGTAGTCAAGCTTCCAAGACTCCAGACATAGCCAAGTGAGACACTGCATGGGGCAGCCTGTCCTTGATAGGAGGAGTAGTATTATAAGTAGGGGAAAGTACAGGATTAAATAATGGAGAGTGAGAAAGAAATAGAGAAAGAGAAAGAGAAAAAGAAAGGGAAAGGGCAAGGGAAAGGGAAAGGGCTAGGGAACGGGAAAGGGGAAATGGAAAGGGCAAGGGAAAGTTAAAAGGAAAGAAATAGAAAGGGAAAGGGAAAGAAAGAAAGAGAAAGAGAAAGAGAAAGAGAAAGAGAAAGAGAAAGAGAAAGAGAAAGAGAAAAAGAAAGAGAAAGAGAAAGAGAAAGAGAAAGAGAAAGAGAAAGAGAAAGAGAAAGAGAAAGAGAAATTGAATGAGAATGGGAAATGGAAATGGAAATGGAAATGGAAATGGAAAGGGAAAGTGAAAGATAATGCGGAAATGAAAGGAGAGGAGAAGGAGAAGGAGAAGGAGAAGGAGAAGGAGAAGGAGAAGGAGAAGGAGAAGGAGAAGGAGAAGGAGAAGGAGAAGGAGAAGGAGAAGGAGAAGGAGAAGGAGGAGAAGGAGAAGGAGAAGGAGAAGGAGAAGGAGAAGGAGAAGGAGAAGGAGAAGGAGAAGGAGAAGGAGAAGGAGAAGGAGAAGGAGAAGGAGAAGGAGAAGGAGAAGGAGAAGGAGGAGAAGGACAACGAGAAGGACAACGAGAAGGACAACGAGAAGGACAAGGACAAAGAGGAGAGAAAGTGGGAGACGAGGAGGGTGACAGACTGAGAGAGAGGGAGATGTTAAGGGAGTGGGAGTGGAGGAGGGAGAGGGAGAGAAAGATTGAGAGGGACAGGGAGAGGAAGAGGGGGAGGACAGAGGGCAGGATGTGGCTGCTCCATCTGTGTCCCCTTTGGTCCATTTGTGGGAGGATTGATGGTAGTCAAGCTTCCAAGACTCCAGACATAGCCAATTGAGGCACTGCATGGGGCAGCCTGTCCTTGATATGAGGAGTAGTATTAGAAGTAGGGGAAAGTACAGGATTAAACAATGGAGAGTGAGAAAGAAATAGAAAGAAAGGGAAAGGGAAAGAAAGGAAAGGGAAAGGGAAAGGGGAAAAGGGAAAGGGAAAGGGAAAGAGAAAGAGAAAGAGAAAGAGAAAGAGAAAGAGAAAGAGAAAGAGAAAGAAAAGAGAAAGAGAAAGAGAAAGAAGAAAAAGAGAAAGAGAAAGGATAAAGAGAAAGAGAAGGATAAAGAGAAAGAGAAGAGAAAGAAAAGAGAAAGAGAAAGAGAAAGAGAAAGAGAAAGAGAAAGAGAAAGAGAAAAACATGAAAAAGAGAAAGGGGACAATGAAGTGGAGGGGAAGAAGAAGGAGAAGGAAAGGAGAAGGAGAAGGAGAAGGAGAAGGAGAAGGAGAAGGAGAAGGAGAAGGAGAAGGAGAAGGAGAAGGAGAAGGAGAAGGAGAAGGAGAAGGAGAAGGAGAAGGAGAAGGAGAAGGAGAAGGAGAAGGAGAAGGAGAGAGAGCAGTTGAGGGATAGGTAGAGGGAGAGGGGGAGGACAGAGGACAGGATGTGGCTGCTCCATGTGTGCCTCCTTTGGTCCATTTGTGGAAGAATTGAGGGTAGTCAAGCTTCCAAGACTCCAGACATAGCCAAGTGAGGCACTGCATGGGGCAGCCTGTCCTTGATAGGAGGAGTAGTATTATAAGTAGGGGAAAGTACAGGATTAAATAATGGAGAGTGAGAAAGAAATAGAGAAAGAGAAAGAGAAAGAGAAAGAGAAAGAGAAAGAGAAAGAGAAAGAGAAAAGAGAAAGAGAAAGAGAAAGAGAAAGAGAAAGAGAAAGAGAAAGAGAAAAGAGAAAGAGAAAGAGAAAGAGAAAGAGAAAGAGAAAGAGAAAGAGAAAGAGAAAGAGAAAGAGAAAGAGAAAGAGAAAGAGAAAGAGAAAGAGAAAGAGAAAGAGAAAGAGAAAGAAGAAAGAGAAAGAGAAAGAGGAAAGGGAGAGAGAAAGGGAAATTGAATGAGAATGGGAAATGGAAATGGAAAGGGAAAGGGAAAGTGAAAGATAATGCGGAAATGAAAGGGGAGGAGAAGGAGGAGGAGAAGGAGAAGGAGAAGGTGAATGACGAGAAGGAGAAGGAGAATGACAAGAAGGACAACAAGAAGTACAACGAGAAGGACAAGGACAAAGAGGAGGGAAAGAGGGAGAGGAGGAGGGAGACAGACTGAGAGAGAGGGAGATGTTAAGGGAGTGGAAGTGGAGGAGGTAGACGGAGAGAAAGATTGAGAGGGACAGGGAGAGGAAGAGGGAGAGGACAGAGGGCAGGATGTGGCTGCTCAATGTGTGCCCCTTTGGTCCATTTGTGGGAGGATTGAGGGTAGTCAAGCTTCCAAGACTCCAGACATAGCCAAGAGAGGCACTGCATGGGGCAGCCTGTCCTTGATAGGAGGAGGAGTATCAGAAGGAGGGGAAAGTACAGGATTAAACAATGGAGAGGGAGAAAGAAATAGGGAAAGGGAATGCGAAAGGGAAAGGGAAAGGTAAAGAGAAAGAGAAAGAGAAAGAGAAAGAGAAAGAGAAAGAGAAAGAGAAAGAGAAAGAGAAAGATAAAAACATGAGAAAGAGAAAGGGGACAGTGAAGTGGAGGTGAAGGTGAAGAATAAGTAGAAGGAGAAGGAGAAGGAGAAGGAGAAGGAGAAGGAGAAGGAGAAGGAGAAGGGGAAGGTGGAGAGGGAGAGGCAGAGGGAGAGGACAGATGGAGAGGGAGAGGGAGAGGGAGAGTGAGAGGGAGGGGACCTTTCCCTTCCTTTCTTTTTCTTTCCCTTTCCCTTTCCCTTTCCCTTTCCCTTTCCCTTTCCCTTTCCCTTTCCTATTTCTTTCTCCCTCTCCATTATTTAATCTCCACTTTCCCTACTTAATACTACTCCTCCTATCAAGGACAGGCTGCCCCATGCAGTGCCTCTTGGCTGTGTCTGGAGTCTGGAAGCTTGACTACCCCTCAATTCTCCCACAATGGACCAAAGGGCCACCATGGAGCAGCCATCCTGCCCTCTCTCCTCCTCCCTCTTCCTCTCTCCCTGTCCCTCTCAATCTTCTCTCCCTCTCCCTCCTCCACTCCCACTCCTTAACATCTCCCTCTCTCTCAGTCTGTCTCCCTCATCTTCTCCCTCTGCCTCTCCTCTTTGTCATTGTCATTGTCGTTGTCCTTCTTTGTCGTTGTCATTTTCTTTCTCCTTCTCCTTCCTCCTTTCTCCTTCTCCTTCTCCTTCTCCTTCTCCTTCTCCTTCTCCTTCTCCTTCTCCTTCTCCTTCTCCTTCTCCTTCTCCTTCTCCTTCTCCTTCTCCTTCTCCTTCTCCTTCTCCTTCTCCTTCTCCTTCTCCTCCACCTTCTTTTCCTCATTCTCCTTCTCTTTTCCTTTCTCTTTTCCTTTCTCTTTTCCATTCTCTTTCTCTTTCTCTTTCTCTTTCTCTTTCTCTTTCTCTTTCTCTTTCTCTTTCTCTTTCTCTTTTCTCTTTCTCTTTCTCTTTCTCTTTCTCTTTCTCTTTCTCTTTCCCTTTCCCTTTCGCATTCCCTTTCCTTATTTTTTTCTCCCTCTCCATTGTTTAATCCTGTACTTTCCCCTCCTTCTAATACTCCTCCTCCTATCAAGGACATGCTGCCCCATGCAGTGCCTCACTTGGCTATGTCTGGTGTCTTGGAAGCTTGACTACCATCAATCCTCCCATCAAGGGGACACACATCGAGCAGCCACATCGTGCCCTCTGTCCTCTCCTCTTCCTCTCCCTGTCCCTCTCA
Source organism: Picus viridis (assembly GCA_033816785.1). Taxonomy (NCBI): domain Eukaryota; kingdom Metazoa; phylum Chordata; class Aves; order Piciformes; family Picidae; genus Picus; species Picus viridis. The sequence goes on along the minus strand of CM066606.1, from coordinate 96,810,551 downwards.
ATCTTTCTCTCCCTCTCCCTCCTCCACTCCCACTCCCTTAACATCTCCCTCTCTCTCAGTCTGTCTCCCTCCTCTTCTCCCTCTGCCTCTCCTCTTTGTCGTTGTCGTTGTCGTTGTCGTTGTCGTTGTCGTTGTCCTTCTCCTTCTCCTTCTTCTCCTACTCCTTCTCCTTCTGCTCCACCTTCTTTTCCTCATTCTCCTTTCTTTTCCTTTCTCTTTTCCTTTCTCTTTCCTTTCTCTTTCTCTTTCTCTTTCTCTTTCTCTTTCTCTTTCTCTTTCTCTTTCTCTTTCTCTTTCTCTTTCTCTTTCTCTTTCTCTTTCTCTTTCTCTTTCTCTTTCTCTTTCTCTTTCTCTTTCTCCTTCTCTTTCTCTTTTGCTTTCTCTTTCCCTTTCCCTTTCCCTTTCCCTTTCCATTTCCCTTTCCCTATTTCTTTCTCCTCCATCGTTTAATCCTCCACTTTCCCTACTTCTAATACTCCTCCTCCTATCAAGGACAGGCTGCCCCATGCAGTGCCTCACTTGGCTATGTCTGGAGTCTTGGAAGCTTGACTACCCTCAATTCTCCCACAAATGGACCAAAGGGGCACACATGGGGCAGTCACATCCCTGCCCTCTCTCCTCTCCCTCTTCCTCTCCTGTCCCTCTCAATCTTTCTCTCCGTCTCCCTCCTCCACTCCCACTCCTTAACATCTCCCTCTCTCTCAGTCTGTCTCCCTCCTTTTCTCCCTCTGCCTCTCTCTTTGTCGTTGTCATTGTCGTTGTCCTTCTTGTCGTTTGTCGTTTTCTTTCTCCTTCTCCTTCTCCTTCTCCTTCTCCTTCTCCTTCTCCTTCTCCTTCTCCTTCTCCTTCTCCTTCTCCTTCTCCTTCTCCTTCTCCTTCTCCTTCTCCTTCTCCTTCTCCTTCTCCTTCTCCTTCTCCTTCTCCTTCTCCTCCACCTTCTTTTCCTCATTCTCCTTCTCTTTTCCTTTCTCTTTTCCTTTCTCTTTTCCATTCTCTTTCTCTTTCTCTTTCTCTTTCTCTTTCTCTTTCTCTTTCTCTTTCTCTTTCTCTTTCTCTTTCTCTTTCTCTTTCTCTTTCTCTTTCTCTTTCTCTTTCTCATTCTCTTTCTCTTTCCCTTTCGCATTCCCTTTCCTTATTATTTTCTCCCTCTCCATTGTTTAATCCTGTACTTTCCCCTCCTTGTAATACTCCTCCTCCTATCAAGGACAGGCTGCCCCATGCAGTGCCTCACTTGACTATGTCTGGTGTCTTGGAAGCTTGACTACCATCAATCCTCCCATCAAAGGGGACACACATCGAGCAGCCACATCCTGCCCTCTGTCCTCTCCCTCTTCCTCTCCCTGTCCCTCTCAATCTTTCTCTCCCTCTCCCTCCTCCACTCCCACTCCCTTAACATCTCCCTCTCTCTCAGTCTGTCTCCCTCCTCTTCTCCCTCTGCCTCTCCTCTTTGTCGTTGTCGTTGTTGTTGTCGTTGTCCTTCTCCTTCTCCTTCTCCTTCTCGTTCTCCTTCTCCTTCTCCTATTACTTCTGCTCCACCTTCTTTTCCTCATTCTCCTTTCTTTTCCTTTCTCTTTTCCTTTCTCTTTCTCTTTCTCTTTCTCTTTCTCTTTCTCTTTCTCTTTCTCTTTCTCTTTCTCTTTCTCTTTCTCTTTCTCTTTCTCTTTCTTTTCTCTTCTTTCTCTTTTGCTTTCTCTTTGCTTTCCTTTCCCTTTCCCTTTCCCTTCCCCTTTCCTTTCCTTTCCTTTCCTTTCCCTTTCCTTTCCTTTCCCTTTCCCTTCCCTTTCCTTTCCCTTTCCCTTTCCCTTTCCTATTTATTTCTTTCTCCCCTCCATCGTTTAATCCTCCACTTTCCCCCTACTTCTAATACTCCTCCTCCTATCAAGGACAGGCTGCCCCATGCAGTGCCTCACTTGGCTATGTCTGGAGTCTTGGAAGCTTGACTACCCTCAATTCTCCCACAAATGGACCAAAGGGGGCACACTTGGGGCAGTCACATCCTGCCCTCTCTCCTCTCCCTCTTCCTCTCCCTGTCCCTCTCAATCTTTCTCTCCGTCTCCCTCCTCCACTCCCACTCCTTAACATCTCCTCTCTCTCAGTCTGTCTCCCTCCTCTTCTCCTCTGCCTCTCCTCTTTGTCGTTGTCATTGTCGTTGTCCTTCTTGTCGTTGTCGTTTTTCTTTCTCCTTCTCCTTCTCCTTCTCCTTCTCCTTCTCCTTCTCCTTCTCCTTCTCCTTCTCCTTCTCCTTCTCCTTCTCCTTCTTCTCCTTCTCCTTCTCCTTCTCCTTCTCCTTCCTTCTCCTTCCTTCTCCTCCACCTTCTTTTCCTCATTCTCCCTCTCTTTTCCTTTCTCTTCCTCTTTCTCTTTCTCTTTCTCTTTCTCTTTCTCTTTCTCTTTCTCTTTCTCTTTCTCTTTCTCTTTCTCTTTCTCTTTCTCTTTCTCTTTCTCTTTCTCTTTCTCTTTCTTTTCTCTTTCTTTCTCTTTCTCTTTCCCTTTCCCTTTCTCTTTCTCTTTCTCTTTCTCTTTCTCTTTCTCTTTCTCTTTCTCTTTCTCTTTCTCTTTTCTCTTTCTCTTTCCCTTTGCCTATCCCTTTCTCTTTCTTTCCCTTTAACTTTCCCTTTCCCTTTCCATTTCCCCTTTCCCTTGCAATTTCCCTTTCCCTTTCCTTTCCTTTCCCTTTCCCTTTTCCCTTTCCCTTTCCCTTTCCCTTTCCCTTTCTTTTTCTCTTTCTCTTTCTCTATTTCTTTCTCACTCTCCATTATTTAATCCTGTACTTTCCCCTACTTATAATACTACTCCTCCTATCAAGGACAGGCTGCCCCATGCAGTGCCTCTCTTGGCTATGTCTGGAGTCTTGGAAGCTTGACTACCCTCAATTCTCCCACAAATGGACCAAAGGGGACACGCATGGAGCAGCCACATCCTGCCCTCTGTCCTCTCCCTCTTCCTCTCCCTGTCCCTCTCAATCTTTCTCTCCCTCTCTCTCCTCCACTCCCACTCCTTAACATCTCCCTCTCTCTCAGTCTGTCTCCCTCATCTTCTCCCTCTGCCTCTCCTCTTTGTCGTTGTCATTTGTCGTTGTCGTCGTTGTCGTTGTCGTTTTCTTTCTCCTTCTCCTTCTCCTTCTCCTTCTCCTTCTCCTTCTCCTTCTCCTTCTCCTTCTCCTTCTCCTTCTCCTTCTCCTTCTCCTTCTCCTTCTCCTTCTCCTTCTCCTTCTCCTTCTCCTTCTCCTTCCACCTTCTATTCCTCATTCTCCTAAAGGGAAAGAGAAAGAGAAAGAGAAAGGGAAAGGGAAAGAGAAAGAGAAAGAGAAAGGGAAAGGGAAAGGGAAAGGGAAAGAGAAAGAGAAAGAGAAAGAGAAAGAGAAAGAGAAAGAGAAAGAGAAAGAGAAAGAGAAAGAGAAAGAGAAAGAGAAAGAGAAAGAGAAAGAGAAAGAGAAAGAGAAAGAGAAAGAGAAAGAGGAACGACAAGAGAAAGAGGAACGACAAGAGAAAGAGAATGGGGACATGAAAGTGGAGGAGAAGGAGAAGGAGAAGGAGAAGGAGAAGGAGAAGGAGAAGGAGAAGGAGAAGGAGAAGGAGAAGGAGAAGGAGAAGGAGAAGGAGAAGGAGAAGGAGAAGGAGAAGGAGAAGGAGAAGGAGAAGGAGAAGGAGAAGGAGAGGGAGAGGGAACAGACGAGGGATAGGGAGAGGGAGAGGGGGGAGGACAGAGGGCAGGATGTGTCTGCTCCATGTGTGCCCCCTTTGGTCCATTTGTGGGAGAATTGAGGGTAGTCAAGCTTCCAAGACTCCAGACATAGCCAAGTGAGGCACTGCATGGGGAAGCCTGTCCTTGATAGGAGGAGGAGTATTAGAAGGAGGGGAAAGTACAGGATTAAACAATGGAGAGGGAGAAAAAAATAGGGAAAGGGAATGAGAAAGGAAAAGAGAAAGAGAAAAAGAAAGAGAAAGAGAAAGAGAAAGAGAAAGAGAAAGAGAAAGAGAAAGAGAAAGAGAAAGAGAAAGAGAAAGAGAAAGAGAAAGAGAAAGAGAAAGAGAAAGAGAAAGAGAAAGAAAAAGAGAAAGGAGAAGGAGAAGGAGAAGGAGAAGGAGAAGGAGAAGGAGAAGGAGAAGGAGAAGGAGAAGGAGAAGGAGAAGGAGAAGGAGAAGGAGAAGGAGAAGGAGAAGGAGAAGGAGAAGGGAGAAGGAGAAGGAGAAAGAAAACGACAACGACGACAACGACAATGACAACGACAAAGAGGAGAGGCAGAGGGAGAAGAGGAGGGAGACAGACTGAGAGAGAGGGAGATGTTAAGGAGTGGGAGTGGAGGAGGGAGAGGGAGAGAAAGATTGAGAGGGACAGGGAGAGGAAGAGGGAGAGGAGAGAGGGCAGGATGTGGCTGCCCCATGTGTGCCCCTTTGGTCCATTTGTGGGAGAATTGAGGGTAGTCAAGCTTCCAAGACTCCAGACATAGCCAAGTGAGGCACTGCATGGGGCAGCCTGTCCTTGATAGGAGGAGTAGTATTATAAGTAGGGGAAAGTACAGGATTAAATAATGGAGAGTGAGAAAGAAATAGAGAAAGAGAAAGAGAAAAAGAAAGGGAAAGGACAAGGGAAAGGGAAATTGCAAGGGAAAGGGAAAGGGGAAATGGAAAGGGAAAGGGAAAGTTAAAGGGAAAGAAATAGAAAGGGATAGGGAAAGGGAAAGAGAAAGAAAGAGAAAGAGAAAGAGAAAGAGAAAGAGAAAGAAAGAAAGAGAAAGAGAAAGAGAAAGAGAAAGAGAAAGAGAAAGAGAAAGAGAAAGAGAAAGAGAAAGAGAAAGAGAAAGAGAAAGAGAAAGAGAAAGGAAAAGAGAAAGGAAAGGAGAAAGGAAAAGAAAGGAGAAGAGAAAAAGGAGGAGGAGGAGAAGGAGAAGGAGAAGGAGAAGGAGAAGGAGAAGGAGAAGGAGAAGGAGAAGGAGAAGGAGAAGGAGAAGGAGAAGGAGAAGGAGAAGGAGAAGGAGAAGGAGAAGGAGAAGGAGAAGGAGAAGGAGAAGGAGAAGGAGAAGGAGAAGGAGAAGGAGAAGGAGAAGGAGAAGGAGCAGATTTATAGTCAGATTGAAAGGAAGGATGTATAGAAAGTGATGAGGTATGAGTGGAAGAAAGAAAGGCTGTTAGCAGTGCAGTAGATGAGTGGCAGGAGGGGACATAGAGGATTGAGGGGATGGAGGTTATGGAGGTGATGGTGAGGATGGGAGGGAAGATACCTTTGTGCTGCAGGAGGTGCTGTCCAACACAGGTGGCCATCGTGTCCCACACAGCCAGCTGGGAAGCGAAGCAGATCTTGGTCGCTCTCTGTGTCTACAAAGCCTCAAGCCTCCACATCCTCCCAGCTGCTGCCATCATCTCTAGCCCCACGGATGTCAACCAGCCCCCCTGAGATGAACTCAGGCTTGCCCCCAAGTCTCATCCCTCAAGGCTCATCCTTTCCCATGGACACCATTCTCCATGGACTTCATGCTCTATGAACATGCTTCCATGCCCACCTCCTCCCCATGGCCACCTCTGTTTCCATGGACACCATTCACTGTGGACATCCTTCCATGCTCTCCTCCTTCTCCACGGACACCTCCCTTCCCACGTGTGCTGCTCAGCGGCTGTGGCTCACACAGGAGCTTCTGGAACCTGCAATGTAACCACACAAGGCAAGGTGCACCCGCCAGTCCACCCAGCAAGGTCATCCAAGCTCCATCCCAGAGCCTGCTCCCACTGCCCCCAGGCAGCACCTGACAGTGGCTGAGCAATGACAACTGATTAAAAAAATGATTAAAACGAGAGGACGTTGCCTGAAATTGTGGCAGGAGAGGTTCAAGTTGGAAATGAGAAGGAATTTCTGCCCTGAAAGGCTTCTCAGAAGCTGGAACAGCTTTCCAGGAGGTGCTGGAATCCCCACCCCTGGAGGGGTTTCACAGCCTCAGAGATTGGGTGCTGAGGGACATGGCTCAGCCCCACACTTGCTACACTTGGATTAGCCTTGAATTGAATGACCTGAAAGGTCTTTCCCAAGTGAAAGATTTCCCTGATTCCATGGCTCTGTGCCTTCACTGGAGCCAAAACCTCCCCGTGCAGGCCTGGAATCATGGAACCACAGAAACACCGGGGCTGGGAAAGGCCATCAGGATCATCCAGCCCAAGCCTTAACCCTACTCTGCCAAGTGCACCACATCTCCCTGGCTTTGCACCACCTCCGAGGATGCTGACTCCAGCACCCCCTGGGCAGCCTGCTCCAGCGCCTGACAACCCTCGGAGGCAACGTTTGCTTCCTAATGCCCAACCTCAAGCTCCCCAGGTGCAGCTTGCAGCCATTCCCTCGTGTTCTGTCACCAGTTCCTCGGGAGAAGAGACCAACCCCCACCTCTTGACAACTTCCCTCCAAAAGCCCACCCTGCAGACAGACCTTGGCCTCACCAGCAACGCCACCAAGGTGTCCAGCAGGCTTTGTCCTTGGGCAGTGTGTTCTTGGCCGAGTCCTTGCTGACACCTTCGGCGTGGGGGCTGCAGCCTCTGGGCAGACACACGCAGCAATGGGATTGACCCCGACTGAAGCTCGGGGGGAGTCTTTGCAGAGCGGCACAGACTCTCAGCACGGGAGGGCTCGGGAGGGACCTGTGGAGATCCTGGAGTGCAAACCCCGCTGCCGGAGCTGCGTGAGCAAGGGCAGGGCACACAGGAACCCATGCAGGAGGCTTTGGAAAGTCTCCCGAGCAGGAGACTGCACGGCCCCTCGGGGCAGCCTGCCGCAGGGCAGCCTCAACATCAAGCAGTCTCTTGCTGTCGGGTGGAAGCTCGGCAGCGCCTCTCGGAAGCCTCCTCCCGGCGCCCTGGAGCGCGGCCCGGCGCGGCCCGGCCGGCGGCCAGCTGCGAGAGTCCCGCGGTGGGCAGCGGACGCCGAGCGTTGCCACGGGAACGGCTCGCGGGCCAGCCCCGCGCGCTGCCGCCGGCGGGAAAGCGAGGTGGGCGGGGCGGGGGCGGGGCGCGGCACGGAAGGCAGCCGCCCCCAGCTGTGTGCGCGCAGGGCAGGGGCCGAGAGGGGCGGGGCGTGTGTGCGCGTGCCCGGGCATCGTGTGCCCGCACACCGTGTGCCCGGGCTCCGGCACGGCCTCGGGCACTGCCTCCCGCAGCAGCTCCTGCGGCAGCTCCTGGCTCAAGGCTTGGGCCGCAGCCCTCTGAGTGGGACTGCCGGCTGGCTGATGGCCCCAGAGAGTGCTGGGGGATGGAGCTGAAGCTGGCTGGCCCCCGGGCACCGCTGCTGCCCCCCAGGGCTCGGGGCTGGGGCCGAGAAGGCCGAGGGTCTCCCGTGGGCTGTTGCGAGGAGTGTGCCCAGCGGAGCCAGGGAGCTTCTCCTCCCCTCTGCTCTGCCCTGCTGAGACCTCAGCTGCAAGATTGCATCCAGCTCTGGGCTGCCGGGGTGAGGAGGGACAGGGAGCGGCTGCAGAGAGCCCAAGGGAGGGCTACAAGGATGCTGATGCTGAAGGGCCTGGGGATGCTGAAGCACTGCCTGGGCAGGAGAGGCTGAGAGCCCTGGGGCTGTTGAGTCTTCAGAGGAGAAGGCTGAGATCTGAAGATCTCCAGTGGTCCCTCCCAAGCCTCAATGCCTCTTCCTCCCAGCCCAAGAGAAGTTTGTTCCCTTGAAAGAAATAATGGGGTAGAGGTGCCAGGAGAGCTGCAGGGGTGAGGGAGAAGCTGCTGAAGGGAATGTGATGGAAGAAAGATACTCTCAGTTGATGGAAGAAGGGACTTGTCCCTTGGGAGAACTCTAGAGCAGCTGCCAGGGCATGTAGGGAGACAAGAAGGAAGGCCAAAGCCCTCCTGTTCAACATCTTTATTGATGACCAGGACGAGGGGATTGAGTGCACCATCAGCAAGGTTGCAGATGCCACCAAGCTGGGAGCAGGAGTGGTGCTGTTAGAGGGTAGGAGGGCTCTGCAGAGAGACCTTGCCAGGCTAGACAGATGGGCAGAGTCCAGGGGCATGAGATGGACCAAGTGCAAGTGCCAGGTTCTGCACTTTGGCCACAGCGACCGCAGGCAGCCCTACAGGCTGGGGTCAGAGTGGCAGGAGAGCAGGCAGGCAGAGAGGGACCTGGGGGTAGTGGTTGGCAGCAGCTGAAGATGAGCCAGCAGCGTGCCCAGGTGGCCAAGGAGGCCAAGGGCATCCTGGCGGCCAAGGGCCTCCTGGCCTGGGTCAGGAAAAGTGTGGCCAGCAGGAGCAGGGAGGTCATCCTGCCCTGTGCTCAGCACTGGTGAGGCCACTCCTTGAGTGCTGTGTCCAGTTCTGGGCCCCTCTGTGCAAGAAAGATGTTGAGGTGCTGGAAGGTGGCCAGAGAAGGGCAACAAAGCTGGGGAGGGGTGTGGAGCACAAAGCTGTGAAGGAGAGGCTGAGGGAGCTGGGGGTGTTCAGCCTGGAGAAGAGGAGGCTCAGGGAGACCTTATTGCTGTCCACATCTCCCTGAAGGGAGGTTGCAGCCAGGTGGGGGCTGGTCTCTTGTCCCAGGCACCCAGTAGAGAAGAGAGGCCACAGCCTCAAGCTGTGCAGGGGGAGGTTTAGGCTTTGATCTTCGACAGAAGTTCTTGACAGAGGGAGAGATTGCCCTTGGGATGGGCTGCCCAGGGAGGGGCTGGTGTCCCCATCCCTGCGGGTGTTTAAGGAGTGCAGCAGCCTTCCTCACAGACCCCAACTGTCTTGGGGGGTGAGGGGTGTGGTAATAGAATTCCTTTCCTCTTCTCTCTCCCTCTTCTCTCTCTATTTTCTCTCTCTCTCTCTGATCCATCCACTTTATTCTGTTCATAAGTTGTCTCAAGGGCTGTTGATATTTTGGCCTTGTTTGTGCCTCTGGTTTCATAACACAGAATATTCAAAAGATCTGAGTCTCCTTCCCTCTCTGGACTGAGAGAGGGGTTTGGAGCACAGCCCTGTGAGGAGAAGCTGAGGGAGCTGGGGATGCTTAGCCTGGAGAAGGCTCAGGGGAGACCTTCTTGCTGTCTACAACTCCCTGAAGGGAGGTTGAAGCCAGGTGGGGGTTGGTCTCTTCTCCCAGGCAACCAGCACCAGAACAAGAGGACACAGTCTCAAGCTGCAGCCGGGGAGCTTCATGCTGCATGTTAGGAAGAAGTTCATCACAGAAAGAGTGATTGGCCATTGGAATGGGCTGCCCAGGGAGGAGACTGGATGAGACACTTGGGGCCGTGGTTTAGTTGATCAGGTGGTGTTGGGTGATAGGTTGGACTTGATGATCTCAAAGGTCTTTTCCAACCTGGTTAATTCTATTCTATTCTATTCTATTCTATTCTATTCTATTCTATTCTATTCTATTCTATTCTATTCTATTCTATTGCCTCAACCCTCCAGATGCTGCCAGCTGTTGCCACCATCTCTAGCCCCATGGATGCCGACTGACCTCCCTGAGATAAGCTCAGTCTTGCCCCCTGGTCACCTCACTGCAGGAAATCTTGGGCACGTCAAGGTCCCAAGGCCTTGGACCTTCAGCAGTGCTCAGAGGCCAAACCAGCCTGACCTGGAATGATTTCAGGGCTGGGGCATCTCCCACCTGCCTGGGCAACTTGTGCCAGAATCTCAGCCCCCAAGCCTCATCCTTCCCCATGGACACCATTCCCTTTGGCTATGCTTCCGTGCTCTCCTCCTTCCCCACGGAGACCTCTGTTCCCATGTGTGCTGCTCGGCAGCCGTGGCTCACCCAGGAGCTTCTGCAGCGTGACCACAGCAGACAAGGGGCACCCAGTCCACCCAGCAAGGTAGAGTAAGCTATAGAGTAGCTGTCAGGACATGTAGGGAGGCAAGAAGGAAGGCCAAAGCTCTCCTGTTCAATATCTTTATTGATGACCTGGATGAGGAGACTGTGTGCACCGTCAGCAAGTTTGCAGATGCCACCAAGCTGGGAGCAGGAGTGGAGCTGTCAGAGAGTAGGACGACTCTGCAATGACAACTGATTAATGATGATAATAATAATATAATCAGTCTCAGGTGAGGAAATTTCCTGAAATTGTGGCAGGAGAGGTTCAAGTTGGAAATGAGAAGGAATTTCTGCCCTGAAAGGCTTCTCAGAAACTGGAACAGCTTTCCAGGAGGTGCTGGAATCCCCACCCCTGGAGGGGGTTTCACAGCCTCAGAGATTGGGTGCTGAGGGACATGGCTCAGCCCCACACTTGCTACACTTGGATTAGCCTTGAATTGAATGACCTGAAAGGTCTTTCCCAAGTGAAAGATTTCCCTGATTCCATGGCTCTGCGCCTTCACTGGAGCCAAAACCTCTCCCGTGCAGGCCTGGAATCATGGAACCACAGAAACACCGGGGCTGGGAAAGGCCATCAGGATCATCCAGCCCAAGCCTTAACCCTACTCTGCCAAGTGCAGCACTAAGCCCCAGCACCACATCTCCCTGGCTTTGCACCACCTCCAAGGATGCTGACTCCAGCACCCCCTGGGCAGCCTGCTCCAGCGCCTGACAACCCTCGGAGGCAACGTTTGCTTCCTCACGTCACCAGCAGTACTGTCTCCAGCTCTGGGGCCCTGCACCCAGAAGAAGATGGTCCTGCCAGCATGGGTCTAGAGGAGGCCACCAAGATGATCAGAGGGCTGGACCCCCTCCCACTGAAGTCAGGCTGAGGGAGTTGGGATTGTTCAGCCTGAAGAACGCTCCAGGGAGTCCTGATAGCAGCCTTCCCGTAGCTGATGGGGGCCTACATGCCCGGGCAGGAAGCTTTGCAAGGGCTTGTAGCAGCAGGGAGAGGGGTAACGGTTTTAAAGCAGAGAAGGGTAGCTTCGGACTGGAGAATGGGAAGAAGTTCTTTGCTCCGAGGTGGTGGTGGTAGAGCACTAGGGGCACAGGTTGGCCGAGAGGTGATGGAGGGTCCAGCCAAGGAGGTCTGGGGCTGGATGGGGCCTGCTCAGCCTGATCTAGCTGGGGATGTCCCTGCTTACTGCGGGGTGGGCAGTCGGAAGAGATGGCCTCTGGAGGTGCCTTCCCCCCAGTGCAGATGATGACCTGAGGCAGCTCTGCCGGCGTCAGCAGGAGCTCCCGTGGGCTTCAACAGGCAGCTTGGTGTGCGTGGGCCACAGAACGGAGCAGGCAGAGAGCAGAATCATGGAGAAAATAAATGAGCTCTATTTCAGATCCCAAAGTGTCCGGCCTGTGTGTGCTGCGGGCAGCGCTGCCTCTCTTGGGCTCCTCCCCAGGCCTGGGCTTGGGCTGGATGGAGAGGAGAGTGCCAGGCCTCACAGCAGGCTGCTGCTCCTGCTGCCCTGTTTGCTGAGCAGGCTGCAGCGGACTCGCAGCACCGGCGCTGCCCTGATGAGCGCTGAGCGCAGGCGAGAGCCCTGCCTGGGCGCTGCAGGGCAGTTGCTATTCCAGACCGTGGCAGCTGCCTGCTGCCACCTCGTGTCCAGAGAAGGGCAACAAAGCTGGGGAGGGGTTTGGAACACAAGCCCTATGAGGAGAGGCTGAGGGAGCTGGGGTTGCTTAGCCTGGAGAAGAGGAGGCTCAGGGGTGACCTCATTGGTCTCTACAACTACCTGAAAGGTGGTTGTAGCCAGGAAGGGGTTGGCCTCTTCTCCCAGGCAGCCAGCAACAGAACAAGAGGACACAGTCTCAAGCTGTGCCAGGGGAAGTTTAGGCTCAAGGTGAGGAGAAAGTTCTTCACTGAGAGAGTGATTCATCATTGGAATGTGCTGCCCAGGGAGGTGGTGGAGTCGCCATCCCCGGAGGTGTTCAGGAGGGGACTGGATGTGGCACTTGGTGCCATGGTCTAGTTGTGAGGTTTGTGGTTACAGGTTGCACTCAATGATCTTTGAGGTCTCTTCCAACCTTGGTAATACTGTAATTCCCGACAGGCTGGGAAAATGAGCTGACAAGATCATCAAGAATTGCAACAAGGAGAAGTTCATGTGTGATGTGTGAGGAGCAAAGAGCAGCAGTGGTAGCAGAGCCTTGCACAAGAGCAGAGCATTGGAAGTTGTGACTGGGCCAGGGAACAGCTGCTGTTCATGAGCCCTCTGAAAACTGGGCATCTGAGAATTTGCTGATCTCTGTGGCTGTACTGAGTCTGGGCTCCTCAGCTCAAGAAAGATGTTGAGATGCTTGAATGTGTCCAGAGAAGGGCAACAAAGCTGGGGAGAGGTCTGGAGCACAGCCCTGTGAGGAGAGGCTGAGGGAGCTGGGGTTGCTTAGCCTGGAGAAGAGGAGGCTCAGGGGACACCTTCTTGCTCTCTACACCTACCTGAAGGGAGGTTGTAGCCAGGTGGGGGTTGGTCTCTTCTCCCAGGCAACCAGCACCAGAACAAGAGGACACAGTCTCAAGCTGTGCCAGGGGAGGTTTAGGCTGGATGTTAGGAAGAAGTTCTTCATAGAAAGAGTAATTGGCCATTGGAATGTGCTGCCCAGGGAGGTGGTGGAGTCACCATCATTGGGGGTGTTTAGGAGGAGACTGGATGAGGCACTTGGTGCCATGGTTTAGTTGATCAGATGGTGTTGGGTGATAGGTTGGACTTGATGATCTCAAAGGTCTTTTCCAACCTGGTTAATTCAGTATTCTGTATGACATACCACAAGAGGGAGGAGATACCAGAGCCAGATGGCAGTACTCCCCAGCCATCCCATAGCCACTTGATAAACACCATTAAGTTGTTGCAGAGGAATGCCAAATAGCAGCTTCTTCTAGAGAATTTTTACAGGCCAAAATGAAGACATCAAAGCTGCCACACCAGCTTGGCTTTCATTTCACTCTGTATAAGTCCAAAACTATTTCCCTCAGCAAACAAGTGCAAGATTGTGAAAGACCTGTGCTGAAACAGATTTTTCCACTCCACATTGCTCCTAAAAACAAGGTGATGAAAACCAGCATGGTCACAGGTGTTGATGGGAACAGGCACCCTGTTTCCAGGTGCTTCCCCAGGCACCATGTTTCTGAGACAGCTCAGTCCCTACCTAACCAGAGTAGCTGCATCCTCAGCCAGCCATGGGCTGACCATCACTCTCCCTCAATAGAATAGAATAGAATAGAATAGAATAGAATAGAATAGAATAGAATAGAATAGAATAGAATAGAATAGAATAGAATAGAATAGAATAGAATAGAACAGAACAGAATTAACCAGGTTGGAGAAGACCTCAGAGATCATCAAGTCCAACCTATCACCCAGCACCTTCTAATCAACTAAACCATGGCACCAAGGGCCTCATCCAGGCTCTTCCTAAACACCTCCAGGGATGGTGACTCCACCACCTCCCTGGGCAGCACATCCCCATAGCCAATCTCTCTTTCTGTGAAGAACTTCTTCCTAACATCCAGCCTAAACCTCCCCTGGCACAGCTTGAGACTGTGTCCTCTTGTTCTGGTGCTGTTTTTTTTGTCCTCTTGTTCTGTTGCTGGGAGAAGAGACCAGCCTACAAAAAGATGTCCTGCTGTGTGATCGCACTCACGATGACCTGTTCCATAACCTTGCCTGGCACTGAGGTCAGGCTGACAGGCCTATCATTCCCTGGCTCATCCAACCGGCCCTTCTTGTGGATGGGCACCACGTTGGCAGCTTCCAGTCTTCTGGGACCTCTCCAGTGAGCCAGGACTGCTGAAAAATGATGGAGAGCGGCCTGGACAGCTCATCTGCCAGCTCCCTCAGCACCCTAGGATGGATCCCATCTGGCCCCATGTGACCGGTTTAGGCTGTGCCCTTAAGAAAGAGACACTTTCTGAACACTCTAGCCAAATGTTTTGATATTAGAATGAAAACAATGATATGCTAATCCAATTTCATTGGTGGAACCCGGCTGAGTTAGCTGTGGAATTCTTCTGTGTGTGGGGGGGAACCTTCCTACTCCACCACATATTTTTAATTGGCGGTCCAACGTGCGGCTTGTGGATAATTGCTGTCCAGAAGCTGGGCTAAAAGGTTGCTTGATTTATTGCCTGCTCGAGTCGGAGTTGCAAACATGAAAGTGTTTTGGCTTTTAGAATGTTTGGTCTTTTCAGTTTGTTCGGTACTGGTCTACAAGTACTTCATGGGAATGATTTTCGATCGCTTAGGCAGATACTTGATGTATAGATTGTATTTATGGTTTAAGTATAAGATTCAGCTTCTTTACGACCGGTGCCTGGGATTCTTCTGGCTTAACAGATACGGGAATGTGACCTCCAGCACTCTGCCCATAGAGATAAAGGAGTTTAAGATCCCGGTAGGCAAAAAGGTTGTTTTAAGTGATGGCTGGGATCCAAAGGTGATTTATTTGATGTGTGCAATCCTGCTGTTGGTGATAAGTAATGTGTTCTGGTTATATACGCTGTACCGAGAGAGGAAGATATATAGAGTGTCGAAAGCGTGCTTTGTAATTAAGCGTAGAGCGAAACGCAGAAAGCGCAGCTCTAACTCTACCCCAGAGGTATCTAGTGATGAGGAAAATGCAGAATCTGTATCAGTTAACGACAAGGCTAAAAAGTCCATCGGAAAGGCTGCTCTGAACGGTGCTGTTGGTGGCTCTGGCAATCAGCCAGCGGCAGCGGCAGCTCCTAACATGGCTTCCACGCCCTCGGCAGCCATTAATGGGGCAAAGCCATTTCCTCCTTCTTCTTCGGCAGGACCGGAAGTGTCCTCCACAGCAGCTGATTCGTCTCAAAACCTGTCAGCTTCTATTAGGCCAGCTGTAAATCCAAACACAGCTCCAGTTAAGCAGGTAGCTGTTTTAACTACGAGAGGAAAAAAGGGCAAAGCTGATCCAGATGCTGATGGGGAAGAGCAGCAGGATCCTGGGGAGGGAACTTCTGCTCAAAGAGACCCTGCTGAGATGGGGGAAAAGGTTTGTCTTAAAGATATAGCTGAGTTATTGAGATCATCACTGGATGGAGATGCAGGGCAAATTGCTGATAGCAGAACAACTAAAGGTGGTACTCCTGACCTTAAGCAGATTCTTAGGAGAGTGACAGTAAGATTACTGGGACAAGAACTTCAGGAAGATGAGGCAGAGGAGGAGGAGTCAGATGACATTGAGAGCTGTTCGTCACCCAGGGAGGAATTGAGGAATGTGCGTAAAGATTACATCAGAGCAGATAAGGAGCCAATCCTAGCTTGGCTTGGTAGATGCTATGATACAGGTGCTCCAGCTCTGGTAGTTGGAGACAAGTCAGCAGCCCAACTAGGAACTCTCTCAAAGGATAATGGAATAGATAGACATCTAGGCAGGACTCTCGGTAAGGTTACTCTGTGGATACGCCTTTTAATGGCAACTCTCATGAGGTATCCTTCCCGAGATGATCTTCCATGGAATGCCAAACCCTGGACTACCATAGATGAGGGAATCAAGCGTCTGAGAGAATTTGCTGTTAGAGAGGTACTCTATGGTGGCCATGAGACTCTGAATCCTGATGAAATTCCTGTAGGAACTGGTCTTGCTAAGAAGCTCATCAAACTTGCTCCTCCTAATTATGCAAATATTCTGGCAAGCGGAATTGTGGCAAGAAATTATGGTGGTGCTTCTCCTACGGTTGGCCAATTCACTGATCAAATGAGACAATTGGAGGACAGCATGACACGTGTTTCTTTGGTTTCAGCCATTGAAACTCTGTCTGGAAAAATTGAGAATTGCATGAAAGAGCTGAAGGATGAATTTAAAAATACATTCTCCCAATTGACACAAAGAGATAATTCCAATTCTTCCTCCAGATGGATACAGGTTTCCTCTGTGAGGAATAGACGTCCTCCAAGGATGTCATTCCAAAACAGGTCATTCCAAAACAGGTCATTCCAAAACAGATCCAACCAAAACAGACCACCAAGGCAATCACGTGCGAGTATTTGGATAACTCTGCGTGATCAGTTTGGTGAGAACATGAACAGATGGGATGGTCAACCAACTGCTAATCTTTTCAGGAGACTGAGGGAACTGCAAAGTGGCAGAACCCGAGGTAGCAATACCAGAAGGGTAGCTGTTACTTCCACAGTTCCCCAGGACAACTCTAATAGCTCCAACAGTGGCTCCAATTCTAACACCGCACCATGTGCTCATTGCACATGTGGGCATGTTCCCCATAACTAGGGGTGCCCTGCCTCCCGCCAGGGGGAGGAGAGGGGTAACAGAGATAACAGAATCTATTGGGATGTGTACATCCAGTGGCCTGGCACTTCACAATTTCAGAAGTACAGGGCCTTGGTTGACACAGGGGCTCAGCGCACCATAATGCCATCAAATTATCAGGGATCAGAAGCTATAACTATTCTGGGAGTCACTGGTGGATCTCAAGAGTTAACTAAGGTGGAGGTTGATATAAGTTTAACTGGTAAACAGTGGAGGAAGCATACAGTTGTGACCGGACCTGATGCACCTTGTATTCTGGGAATCGATTTTCTGAGAGAAGGGCGTTTCAAAGACCCTAGAGGTTACAAATGGGCTTATGGAGTAGCATCTGTAGAAATTGATGGACAAAAGCTGAAGCTGTATGTTAGACCTGAGCTTTCTGATGAATCTGCAGTTGTGGGACAACACAAGATTCAGGACATTAAATTGCCGGTTGCTTCTCAGACTGTGCATCACAGACAATACAGAACCAACCGTGACTCTTTGTTGCCCATTCAGAATCTGATTCGTCAGTTGGAGAGTCAGAAAGTCATCAGGAAAACTCATTCCCCTTTCAACAGTCCAGTGTGGCCTGTGCGAAAGCCGAATGGAGACTGGCGTCTGACAGTCGACTACCGAGCCCTGAATGAAGTAACTCCGCCTATGAGTGCAGCAGTACCAGACATGATGGAACTGCAGTATGAGCTGGAATCCAAAGAGGCCAAATGGTATGCTACCATAGACATTGCTAATGCCTTCTTCTCTATTCCCATAGCAGAGGAATGCAGGCCTCAGTTTGCTTTCACCTGGAGAGGAATCCAGTACACTTTCAACAGGTTGCCAATGGGCTGGATCCACAGCTCCAGCATCTGTCATGCAGTGATCCACGATGCTCTGGAGGAAGGTGGTGCTCCAGAACACATCCAGTTCATCGATGACATCATCATCTGGGGAAAAACTGCTGAGGAAGTCTTCGAGAAAGGTAACAAAATCATTGACATTCTTCTGAATGCAGGTTTTGCCATCAAGCGAGACAAGGTGAAAGGACCTACCAGAGAGATCCAGTTTCTGGGAGTGCGGTGGCAGGATGGACGCCGACACATTCCAGTGGATGTGGTAAATAGAGTCTCTACCATGGCTAATCCCATGAACAAGCAAGAAACTCTACGTTTCTTGGGGATAGTGGGATTTTGGAGACTGCACATCCCTGGATACAGTCAGATTGTGAAACCTCTGTATGATGTGACTCGAAAGAGAAACCATTTCCACTGGGGACCTGAACAACAAGCAGCCTTTGACCAGATAAAGCAAGAGGTAGTGCAAGCAATGGGTAGTGCAAGCAATGGGTCTGGGACCTGTCCGAGATGGTCCAGACATTAAGAACATTTTGTACACGGCTGCAAGTGACAATGTTCCAACCTGGTGCTTGTGGCAAAGAGCTCCAGGTGAGACACGTGGACGACCTCTTGGTTTCTGGAGTCGAGGTTACAGAGGTTCAGAGGCTAATTACACACCAACAGAGAAAGAAATTGTAGCTGCCTATGAAGGAGTAAAAGCAGCTTCAGAAGTAACTGGAACTGAATCACAACTTCTCTTAGCTCCCAGATTACCAGTTTTGAATTGGATGTTCAAAGGCAAAGGTTCCACACCACATCATGCAACAGATTCCACCTGGTCTAAGTGGATGGCTCTGATAACACAGAGAGCTCGAATGGGAAATCTTGAAAGACCTGGTCTGGTGGAGGTGATCTCAAGTTGGCCTGAAGGTACCAACTGTACCAAACCTCCAGAGGAGAGAGTGACTCGTGCTGAGGAAGCTCCTCCTTACAATGACCTATCTGATGACGAAAAGAAATATGCTTTGTTCACAGACGGTTCCTGTCGTCTGGTCGGGAACAAGCGAAGGTGGAAGTCTGCAGTGTGGAGTCCAACATGCCGAGTTGCAGAGGCAAAGGATGGAGAAGGAGAATCCAGTCAGTTCGCAGAGGTAAAAGCTGTCCAGCTAGCTCTCGACGTAGCTGAACATGAGAGATGGCCAAAGCTTTATCTCTACACCGAGTCATGGATGGTAGCCAATGCTCTGTGGGGTTGGCTAAAGAACTGGAAAAAGAATGGTTGGCAGAGGAAAGGAAAGCCTATTTGGGCAGCTGTGAGAGACTAAAGCTTATCTCTCCTGGTGACTCAACAAAGATAAAATCACTTGCTGTTTGTCCAGACAATAGCTGATGTGCGTTGGGCAGAGCCACTGGAAGGACTCTTGGAAGGTGCAAAGATAACATTGCTCACGGGACTGCAGCTGGCCTACAACAATGGTCCAAGGGCCCAGCATTCACACCTTCAGGACAAGATCATTTCCAGCCATCAGATACCCCAGGAAAGGACAATGGTTCCTGATATGTAAAGAGTGTGTGGGTAGCTAGATGGAGCAGGAGGAGGCGGAGGCCTTCCCCCCTCTATCCAGTGGCTGCCCAAACTCACCTGAGTACACAGAAAGATTTCCTGGGGAACGATACCTGGACCTAAAGATGATTTCCCAGAACGATCTCCTGGGGAACAACACCTGGACACTTGCCTAAGGGCTAAAAAACTGTACAAAAGACTGGAGCAACTACTGGCTTGGAGGAGAAAATTGGAGAAGCAAGATGCAGAACAAAGCAGACGGCAGCACACGCTGGAAACATCCCAGGGCCAACACAATGGATCTTGGACTCTCCGTGCCCTAAGTTCCAGCTGCTGCAACTCATGGAGCTGAAGAAGCTGCCCAGAGGACCTCATCCCTTCTACAGCCAAAGCCTCAGCACCCTTCCTCTACAGACCCAACATCTCCTGCAGCACCATTTCTCTACAGACCCAACATCTCTTGCAGCACCTTTCCTCCACAGACTCAAACTGTCTTGGGGGTGAGGGGTGTGGTAATATAATTCTTTCCCTCTTCTCCCTTTCTTCTCTCTCTTCCTATTCTCTCTCTCTCCCCTTCTGATCCCTCCACTTTATTTATGTCCATCCACTGTAGTTATGTAATAAATAGTCTAGCTGTTGATATTTTGGCCTCGTTTGTGCCTCTAATTTCACAGCACGGGAATATTCATTAAAAACCTCAATCTCTTTCCCTCTCCGGATCGAGACAGCAGCTGACCTGTGGCAGGACATTGCTGATCGAATCGAGAGAATTCCAGTGAAGGTGAGACACATTGATGCTCACATTCCTAAGAGCAAAGCTACTGAGGAACAGCAACATAACCATCAAGCAGATCTAGCTGCAAGAGTTTCTCCAGTAGACATGGACTCTGATCTTGATCTCGACTGGAAACACCGAGGTGAGATATTCTTAGCTCGGTGGGCTCACGATTCGTCAGAACATCAAGGTAGAGATGCAACCTACCAGTGGGCTCGTGACAGATCCATAGACATTTCCATGGATGCTATCACACAAGTCATCCATGACTGTGACATTTGTGCTGCTATTAAGCAGGCAAAACGACTTAAGCCCTTATGGTATGGTGACAGATGGTCCAAGTACAAGTATGGTGAAGCTTGGCAAGTTGACTACATCACTCTACCACGTTCTCGTTCTGGTAAGCAGTATGTGCTTACTATGGTAGAGGCAAACACTGGATGGTTGGAAACTTATCCAGTACCACATGCAACTGCACGCAACACCATTCTCGGTCTGGAGAGACAAATCCTGTGGAGACACGGAACTCCAGAGAGGATTGAGTCAGACAACGGAACTCATTTCAAAAACAACCTTGTAAAGAGTTGGGCCAAAGAGCACGGCATCGAGTGGATATTCCACATTCCCTACTATGCACCAGCTGCAGGGAAGATTGAACGCTACAACGGTTTGTTGAAGACCACTCTTAAAGCCATGGGGGTGGATCTTTGAAAAACTGGGAAAAACATTTAGCACAAGCAACCTGGCTGGTAAATAGTAGAGGTTCAGTGAACCGAGCTGGACCTGCACACTCAGATCTGCTACAGAAAGTAGAAGGTGATAGAGTTCCTGTTGTTAGAGAAAAGAATCTGTTAGGTAAAACTGTTTGGGTATTTTCTCCCTCAGGAGAGGCTAAACCTGTCCGAGGGGTGGTTTCAGCTGAAGGTCCGGGTCACACTTATTGGGTAATGCAAGAAAATGGTGAAATTCAGTGTATTCCACAAAGAAATTTGACTTTAGCTGAAAGAGTTTAATTTCAGAGTGTTGTACAGCTACATCGCGCCCAAAGGAAGAATCCCTGAGGAATCCACGGTGCACGAACCCTGAGAACCCTGAGAGCCCTGAGTCAACTGAGAGTCCCTGTTTCCCTGTTTTCCTGTTTTCCCTTTTCTTCGCTTCGTCTGCGAAGAGACAAACTGTTTTCCATTTTTCTTCTTTCTTGGACTTCTGAATCATCTACACCTGAGGATAGCCGGAATGGACTATGAACTTTACTTACAAACTGTGGATATTGTTTTAGATTGGATGGACAGTACAAACAGCCAATGAAATTGTTTAGCAGGGGTGGATTGTGACCGGTTTAGGCTGTGCCTTTAAGAAAGAGACACTTTCTGAACACTCTAGCCAAATGTTTTGATATTAGAATGAAAACAATGATATGCTAATCCAATTTCATTGGTGGAACCCGGCTGAGTTAGCTGTGGAATTCTTCTGTGTGTGGGGGGGAACCTTCCTACTCCACCACACCCCATGGCCTTGTGGGGGTCCAAGGGGCTAAGGAGGTCTCTGACTCCTTCCTCCTGGATCACAGGGGAACTGTCCTGCTCCCTGCCTCCATCTGCCAGCTCAGGAGGCCACTTGTCCTGCAGACAACCTATCCTGCTATTGAAAATGGAGGCAAAGAAGGTGTTAAGCATCTCTGCCTTTTCCTCGTCTTTAGTTATTATGTTCCACTCCATGTCCACCAAGGAGTGGAGGTTGTCCTTGCCCTCCTCTCTCCACAACCTCTCCAGGCAGTTCCAGTGCTCCAACAGCCTCAAAGTAAAGAAGGTTCTCCTTAAGTTTGAGTTAAATCTCCTGTGTTCTAGTTCGGGCCAATTGCCCCTTGCCCAATTGCAAGTCAGCAGGAAGGAAGTCTGGCATCATGCTGGAAGGGAGTGCTGATCTTCTTTAGGGGAGGAAGTCTCTCCAGAGGCACTGGGACAAGCTGGATCAATGGGCTGAGGCTGTTTAGAATCATAGAATCAAAGAATTGTCAGGGTTGGAAAGGACCTCAAGGCTCAGCCAGTCCCAACCCCCCTGCCATGGGCAGGGACACCTCACACCACAGCAGGTTGCTCACAGCCACATCCAGCCTGGCTGCAAACACCTCCAGGCATGAGGCTTCCACCACCTCCCTGGGCAACCTGTGCCAGTCTCTCACCACCCTCATGGGGAACAACTTCTTCCTAGCATCCAATCTCAATCTATCCATTTCTTGTTTTGCTCCATGCCCCCCAGTCCTGTCACTCCCTGACACCTGAAAAAGTCCCTTCCCAGATTTCTTGGAGCCCCCTTCAGATACTGGAAGGCCACAATTAGGTCTCCTGGGAGCCTTCTCCATACTGAACAACCCCAACTCTCTCAGTCTGTCCTCATAGGAGAGGTGCTCCAGCCCTCTGATCATCCTCGTGGCCCTGCTCTGGACACCTTCCAGCACCTTCAGATCCTTCCTGGCACAGAGGCTCCAGAACTGGACCCAGAGCTCCAGCTGTGGTCTCAGCAGAGTGGAGCAGAGGGGCAGAATCCCCTCCCTGGCCCTGCTGGCCACACTTCTGTTGCAGCCCAAGGCTCTGCTTGGCTCTCTGGGCTGCAAGTGCTCGCTGCTGGCTCCTGTGGAGCTTCTCCTCCACCAGCACCCCCAGGTCCTTTTCTTCAGGGCTGCTCTCAAGCCAGTCCCTGCCTATGAGGTTTAACAAGGCCAAGTGCCTCGTTAACAGCCCGATGCAATGCAGCAGGCTTGGGGCACAGTGACTGGAGAGCTGCCTGTCAGAAAAGCTCCACAGAGTGCTGGCTGACAGCTGTCTGAACATGAGCCAGCAGTGCACTCAGGTGGCCAAGAAAGCCAACGGCATCCTGGCCTGTATCAGGAACAGTCGTCTTGATCTGCTTTTGTGGCAGAAATGTTTTTTTATGGATCCCCTGAACGAAACCAAGAAGGAGCTGAGCAGCTGGTTGGGAAAAGCATTTGAATTTTATTTTGTTTACATGTGCAGGGGAGAAAGTTAGTGATACAGAAAAGCAGGAGGAAGCAAGGGATAGCAAATGAAATAGTTACCACTGAAAATCAAGTGATGTCCACCAATCCTGAAGGCTTTGATCAGTGTGAGAGCTCCAAACTTCCCTGTGACCTTCGAGGTTTTACACCTCAAAGGGACTGGAGCACTGTCACTTAAGCACAGGCTAAGAGAGCTGGGAGCATTCAGCTTGGAAAAGCTAAGGCTCAGGGGGATTTTATCCATCTGTGCTAATGTCTGATGGGGGAGACTAAAGAAGGCAGAGACAGACTTTCCTCACTGGTGTCCAGTGAGAGGAGCTTAGCTCCTGGGAGTGCTTTCCCTGCCAATAAAGGACAATCAGGAACAAAAACTGATGGCTGTGTTTCACACACCCACAGCCCAATCTAACACAGGCAGGTCACGACTTGACTCTTTCTGCAGAGCTCCATAGGTGGATTTATGTAATTTTAAAGTACCTGTTGGAGTCCAAGAGCTGGTGCAGCTCCCTGTGCAGACCTAGTCCCTGCCAAGGACCACAGCCAAAATCAACAATAAAATGCATATCTGCAAACAAGTAGTTTTCAGTGCACCTCTTAAAGGCCACTGAGCATTGAGAGGTGTGAAGACAGAGCATGTGAGGATGGATTAGGGCCATTAGAATCTTTCCTGGCAGAGCTGAGGAGTTCAAGCACTATACCCAGCTAATGCTGCTACACAGCTTCTTTTTTGGGGTCAGCTTGGGTACTACCTCTGGTTGGAATCCAACAAACAATTCTTCTTCTGACCATGCCAAGCATGGGGCTCAGTCCAAGGGGCATTCTCAGAGCCACCTTGCCCCAGAGCACAGCAGGCAGAAGGAAATGCATCAGTTAGCTTTTCCAGGACAGAGATGATGAGTTGAGTCATAGATTCAGCCCTCCTAAACCACATTGGATGTAATTGCTGTAGTCCAAGCGCAGCTTCCTTGTCCTCAGCAACAAGTGGTCATAATAATTGCCTAAAATCAAGAAGAAACTTACTAATTGCCCATAATTGCATGTAAAGGAAAGTGGTGAACTGGCCACAAGTGATGTGGAAAAGGCTGAGGTACTCAATCACTTCTTTACCTCAGTCTTCACTGCAAGGGCCTCCAGCCACACTCCTGGTGTCATGGCAGACGATGCCAGGGACGGGGAGGAAGAACTGCCCATGGTAAGTGAAGCTCAGGTTGGTGATCACCTGAAGAACCTGAAAGTGTTCAAGTCCATGGGACCCGACGGGATACACCCATGGGTGCTGAGAGAACTGGCAGAGGAGGTTGCCAAGCCCCTCTCTATTATATTCCAGAAGTCCTGGCAGCCTGGGGCAGTCCCCACAGACTGGAAAAGGGGAAACATTGCTCCCATCAGCAAAAAGGGTAAGAAGGAGGAACCGGGAACTCCAGGCCAGTCAGTCTCACCTCTGTGCCCGGAAAGATCATGGAGCAGATCCTCCTGGAGGCACTAATGACTCAGAAGAACAGTGAAGAGGTGATTGGGAACAGTCAGCATGGCTTTGCCAAGGGCAAATCCTGCCTGACAAACCTGGTGGCCTTCTATGAGCAGGCGACAGCATTAATAGCTGAGGGGCGAGCAACTGATGTCGTTTACCTGGACTTGAGCAAAGCCTTCGACACTGTCCCGCACCACCTCCTGGTCTCCAAGCTGGCGACACATGGGTTTGATGGGTGACCACTAGATGGATACAGAACTGGCTTGATGGCCGCACCCAAAGAGTGGCTGTCAACGGGTCCATGTCCCAGTGGAGGCCAGGGACAAGCAGAGTCCCTCAGGGATCAGTTCTGGGACCAGGCTTGTTCAACATCTTTGTGGGTGCCATGGACAGTGGCACTGAGTGCACCCTCAGCAAGGTTGCTGATGACACCAAGCTGTGTGGTGCAGTGGACACGCTGGAGGGAAGGGATCCATCCAGAGGGACCTGGACAGGCTGGAGAGGTGGGCACAAGCCAACCTCATGAGCTTCAACAAGACCAAGGGCAGGCAACTGCATCTGGGTCGAGGCAATCCCAGGCACAAATCCAGGCTGGGCAGGGACTGGCTGAAGAGCAGCCCTGAGGAGAGAGACTTGGGGGTGCTGGTGGAGGAGAAGCTCAACAGAAGCTCTCAATGTGCACTTGCATTCTGCACATTGGCCACAGCAACCCCATGCAGTGCTACAAGCTGGGGTCAGAGTGGCTGGAGAGCAGCCAGGCAGAGAGGGACCTGGGAGTCCTGGTCAATGGTAGGCTGAACATGAGCCTGCAGTGTGCCCAGGCAGCCAAGAGGGCCCATGGCATCCTGGCCTGCATCAGGAAGAGAGTGGCCAGCAGGAGCAGGGAGGTCATTCTGCCCCTGTACACTGCACTGGTTACGCCACACCTTGAGTCCTGTGTCCAGTTCTGGGCCCCTCAGTTTAGGAAGGAGGTTGACTTGCTGAAGCATGTCCAGAGAAGGGCAACAAAGCTGGTGAGGGGTTTGGAACACAAGCCCTACAAGGAAAGGCTGAGGGAGCTGGGGTTGCTTAGCCTGGAGAAGAAAAGACTCAGGGGAGACCTTCTTGCTCTCTCCAACTCCCTGAAGGGAGGTTGTAGCCAGGCAGAGGTTGGTCTCTTCTCCCACGCAGCCAGTACCAGAACAAGAGGACACAGGCTCAGGCTGCGCCAGGGGAGTTTTAGGCTGGATGTCAGAGAGAGTGATTGCCCATTGGAATCAGCTACCCGTGGAGGTGGTGGAGTCACCTTCATTGGAGGTGTTCAGGAGGAGACTTGATGGGGTGCTTGGTGCCATGGGTTAGTTGTTGGGTGGGTTGGATTGGTTGATGGGTTGGACGTGATGATCTTGAAGGTCTCTTCCAACCTGGTGTATTGTATTGTATTGTATTGTATTGCAGCCCGGAAAGCCAATCAGATCCTGGGCTGCATCACGAGAAGTGTGACCAGCAGGGCAAGGGAGGGGATTCTCTCCCTATACTCAGCCCTGGTGAGACCCCACCTGGAGTACTGCCTCCAGTTCTGGAGATCCTAGTACAAGAGGGATCTGGAGGTGCTGGAAGGTGTCCAGAGCAGGGCCACGAGGATGAGCAGAGGGCTGGAGCACCTCTCCTGTGAGGACAGACTGAAGGAGTTGGGGCTGGTCAGTCTGGAGAAGAGAAGGCTCCCAGGAGACCTCATTGTGGCCTTCCAGTATCTGAAGGGGGCTACAGGAAGGCTGGGGAGGGACTTCTGCGGATCTCAGGTAGTGATAGGACTAGGGGGAATGGAATGAAGCTGGAGGTGGGGAGATTCAGGCTAGATGTGAGAAGGAAATTCTTCCCCATGAGAGTGGTGAAGGCCTGGAATGGGTTATCCAGGGAGGTGGTTGAGGCCCCATCCCTGGAGGTGTTTAAGCCCAGGCTGGATGAGGCTGTGGCCAGCCTGATGTAGTGTGGGGTGTCCCTGCCCATGGCAGGGGGGTTGGAACTAGATGATCCTTGTGCTCCTTTCCAACCCTGACTGATTCTATGATACCATGAATTACCTGCATGCTCAGTTTACACATCATTACATGGTTACCTAGAGTTCATCCAGACCTGCTGGCCCTCTCCAGGCAAATGGTATCTGGCACATGGCACATCTTGATCCTCTTCACAAGGAAAGGCTTCTGCCATTTTAGTCTTTCTATTTGGAATACAAAACCCCAGAGGAGTAGATACCTGTGCCCTTGAGTGCATGTGGCTGGAACTGGCAGTGGGTACCTGGTTTGGCATGGATTGAATCACACCTGAGAGGCTTTCTCCCACTCCCACACTTCTTCACCAGCCCTGTCGGGAATCTAAGTTCTCAGGCAGCAAGGACTCCTTTGACTCTGTGATGCATGCTGTCACATGCACCTGATTCCAGTACCCAACCTGGGATCTGACCCAGAGCTTTTCAGAAGGTAATTGTAGGGAAATTAGGAATTCCTCTCTGCAAGCACTCAAAGCCCACCTGGATGTACTCCTCTGTGATTTAATCCAGGGGAGCCTGCTATAGCAGTGGTAGTAGGCTGACCTTCAGAGGTCCCTTCTGACACCTTCCATTCTGCAATTTGTTTGTGATTCTGTGATTCCCTAAGGCTGCAGCAGTTCAACCCTCCCCATAGCTGGCTGCACCTATGATCCAGTGAACCTGCCACGTGGCTGTGGAGATCACCACTGCTCTGCATCTAGTTCCCAGAGCAGGCTGCAGCCATGGACTTTTTTCCCACGCAGACATCAGCAGGCTGTGATTCTGTTACTTATTAACCTATTCTGACAACCTAAACAAAGCCTTGCCCCGAGCCATCCATCACAGACCTGCAATCCAGTGGCTTGCATGGGAATACTAAAACACTGGAATCAGACAGGGTGGTCCTGAATCTGGTTCCCTGGTGGAAAGAGCTGCTCTACTGCTGTGTAGATGGAGGCATCACAGCCCAACAAAAAGTCCTGCCTGCACCCGGTGCTGCTTCTCTTACACAGATAGCAGAAAAGATTCTGGTTTGAATGGCCTGTTGCCAGGTCTGAGCATACAGAATCATGAGAGAGGTGAAGAATAAAATCCAATCAAACCAGATTCCCATTGAGGGTCTCCCCTCCAAATTACCCAGTATATTTCCCTGCTTTCAAGGTGCAAAGATTCGTTTCACCAGTGAGAAAGCAAAGGCAGCTCTCCTGGTTTGAGCTAGAACAGAACCAATTCCCTGCCCAGTATATTCACTTTTCAGCTCAGTCTCTTCTGAGTACCTGCACTTCCTGAAGTTAACAGCATATATTCACGGGCACTATCTGCATCTAACAGTGATGACACTCAAGGGTCAAGCTCTCTTCTTCTGTGGCTGGTATTCAAGGAGGACTCTGTCTCTTCTTCCTTCAGTCCCAATCCTTGCATTTCTGAATCCAGTTCCTGAATCTGGTTCCCATCTGCCACTGAGTCCAGCCTGGGACATCTCCAGGGTCTGCCCATGGAATCAGTGGTGATCCCTGAAAATATTCAAGGTCAGGTTGGACAGAGCTCTAAGCACCCTGAGCTAGTTAAAGATGTCCCTACTCATGGAAGGGGATTTGGACTATATGAGCTTTAAGGTCCTTTACAATCAAAACCATTTCATGATTCTATATGAGTTACTTACTGCAGCAGTCAAGTGAAGTTGTAGGTTACTTTTCCAAGCCATCACTGTGAAGGAGTCCTAAACTTAATTGAAGTGTGGTTTAAATTAACCTAACGGGTTCCTTTGCTAGCTTTTTCTCTGCCCTTTCTTCTAAGATCCACTCACTCGAGACTTCCCACTCTGCCTTTCACAGTGATTTCACAGCCTTATCAACCTCACACTTCTGGTATTCCTGAATCCTTCAGTGAGTCAGGGAGTTCATGTTAGAGGGGGGAAAACTTATAAACAGCAATTACACAACAGAAGGTCAGCAGGTCCCCCAGGTTCTTCCCTCTGATGTGTTAACAGAATAGTGCCTTTGAAAACTACCCAGAAACAGGAAAACTCAACAGGCTGCTGGACGTGACATGAGGTGACAAGCACTTCCAGGTCAATGCTTTTTGAGAGGGAATGGTGCTGAGCTGTCTTGAAAAGGAGACAAATGCTGGAGATCTGAAGCTCAGGTATGCTGGTTGCTTGCTTTGCAGCCTTGAGTCCTTTTAAGTGGTGGAGTAGGAGAAAGGACAGAGTTAAAGGAGAGTTAGTTGGGGAAGACAATATTTGGAGAGCCTGCTGGCAAGGGACCAAGGAGGGAGCAGGAGGAAAGGTGGAGGATACAAAAGGGAATACTTGTTCAGAGCTCACCAAGGGGGAGGAGTAACAAACTAATCAGTAATATCAGGACAGAAGCATGAAGGCTATATAAGCTGATGGGGTATTTTCTTTTCCCCACTCTTAAGCCCTGCTTTCCTCCAGCCATCCCTGAACTCATCAGAGAGGTAAGAGCACTCTGTTCATTCCTTTGAATGCGTAGCAACAAACAGGGACCTTGTTACCGACTTACTGACCTCATGTATCTGTCTTCTCCCACAAAACACCTAAAAAAGGCATTTGAACAGCCTGCCCTTGTCAGTGAGAGCATCTAAGGCTCAAGAGGAGCAGAGATGTTATGGAATGCTTCAATTATTGAGAATTTTCTAGCAAAGTGGGGATTCTTTGATAGTGCTTGCTCCAATTCTCAAAGGATGAGCCTTTGAGAAAGAAAGAGAACGGGGGGGAGAATAACTCTTGACCATCTCCTTTTACTGCCTTTCTATTATGTCAAATGAAAAATGCTCAGATAGCAACAATACACAGTTCTGGACTTCTCTGTCCCTGAGAGACAGAGCTCTGAAAGTTGAATTGAGAATGGGCTTAATGAAGATTTGAACCTGAGGGATGAGCTAGCTTTTGAACTAGTGCTGTGGAATGTGCCTTCTAGGGGAAACCCTGCACATTTCTTCCAGTGAGGGTCAAGTGCATTGTAAAACCTCTGTTTTGAGGAGCGTGCTTGTGTGCGTGCATCTTCCTACGTGTAACACAGCGTTACACTGACCCAGCTTCAGTACACTGCCGGCAACATTACATAAGCGATGCTGAAAGCGGAGCTGCTGAGAATCTGGCCCTTTCCTCCTATTGTGCTTGGACGCAGGAATTCCTCTGAAAACACGCTCCAAAAACACGCTGCACACAGCCTTGGCTCCCCATACACTTCACAGCAACAATTCAGAGAATGCAAGACACAATGACTGCAATTGTGTGGCAGCAGGTCCTTGGGCAAACAAACGCCGCAGAGTGATTTACCCAGTGAGCTGAGTTTTGTCAGGGAGAGAGGAAAATTCCAGAAAGAAGAGAGAGCACTGGATAACTATGCTGCATTTTCAGAGATAAAAAGAGAAATCAACCCTAGCAATGCAGGCACAGGCTTGGAAATTGCTATTACCTAAGAGTATTAAAACAGTCAAATAAAAGCCTCTGTTCCTTTCTCAACTGCATAGCAGCACTCGTAGGCTGCAGAACACATAATGAATGTGTGGTCAGGCCTGTCTCCATTTCAGCACATGAATAAAAAGGATTTGCTGGCCAGATGTTGCAGGGGTACAGCAGCAGCAGCACAGAGCCTGCTGTGCCACAGCTTTAGTAAGGCCTTACTGAGAGGCCATAGGTGTGGTGTGACATGGAGGAAATGTACACAAGTGGAGGAGAAATCGATACAGGGAGACATGAAGTTGCATGGTGTCAGTGCCTTGCAACAAGACATTCATTAACTTTGATGATAAAAAAAATAGGTGATAAAAAATATGGTAAAAAATAGATGATAAAAAGAATAAACCCGCAGTAGGTCAGAATGTTCATAGTATCAGTCAGGGTTGGAAGGGACCACAAGGATCATCTAGTTCCAACCCCCTGCCATGGGCAGGGACACCCCACACTAGATCAGGCTGGCCACAGCCTCATCCAGCCTGGGCTTAAACACCTCCAGGGACGGGGCCTCAACCACCTCCCTGGATAACCCATTCCAGGCCTTCACCACTCTCATGGGGAAGAACTTCTTCCTCACATCCAGCCTGAATCTCCCCATTTCCAGCTTCATTCTGTTCCCCCTAGTCCTATCACTACCTGAGATCCTGAGCAGTCCCTCCCCAACCTTCCTGTAGCCCCCTTCAGATACTGGAAGGCCATAATGAGGTCACCTGGGAGCCTTCTCTTCTCCAGACTGAACAGCCCCAACTCCTTCAGTCTGTCCTCACAGGAGAGGTGCTCCAGCCCTCTGATCATCCTCGTGGCCCTTCTCTGGACACACTCCAGCACGTCCACATCTCTCTTGTACTAGGGGCTCCAGAACTGGAGGCAGTACTCCAGGTGGGGTCTCAGCAGGGCTGAGTAGAGGGGGAGAAGCACCTCCCTTGACCTGCTGGTCACACTTCTCCTGATGCAGCCCAGGATCTGATTGGCTTTCTGGGCTGCAAGTGCACACTGAGAGCTCCTGTTGAGCTTCTGGTCCACCAGCACCCCCAAGTCTCTCTCCTCAGGGCTGCTCTCCAGCCAGTCCCTGCCCAGCCTGGATTTGTTGCCCCTGCAATTATTTCATTTTCATGCAAGAGCAATGTCAGTTGGTTTTTTTTCTTTTCTCAAAGGTTCCATTCCATAGCTGATACAAAAGTATTTACATACTTCTGTCTGCAGAACTTTCCCTCTTGCTTAGGTGAGCATCCTTAGCAGAGAGAAGTTATCTGACACTAAAAAGTTACACAGGCAGTTGGAGGCAGCAAACATCTATAACCACCAGGAGAAAGCAGCACTGCCCCAAATCTATCTCTCATTATCCACAATACACCATGTGAAAACAGTTTTAATAGTTCTTCTGCACTTTTAGCAGAGCA
The DNA here is from genome assembly GCA_033816785.1 of Picus viridis. NCBI lineage: Eukaryota > Metazoa > Chordata > Aves > Piciformes > Picidae > Picus > Picus viridis. Next base: position 96,779,923 of record CM066606.1, on the reverse strand, counting down.
CAAATCAGTCCCTGGATCACAGAGATGAAAACCACATTCAGACTTCCTCTGCCTGGGCCCCTCTGCTCCTGTACCACACTGTTCAAACTCCAGCATCAGGAGCCCACATCGGATCTTCTACCAAATGGAGCACTCTCCAAAGCACGTACAGTACCACGCAGTGCACTTCAAGCTCTCTGCCTGAGAGCAGGACTGACACAGCCTCTATTAAGGATCCAAGATCAAAAACCACTTCTCCAGAATAATAGAAATGAGGAATAATAAAAAGTGTTATGCTTTAGACTGGCCTTCACGGGTTTCTCATCAGAACCTGCACACTTCAGCTTGACATAAAATTCAAGCATAATCCTTTTAAAATTCTCCTGATATTTCCATGGTTTCTGTCCTTTCTTAAAATGACTGCTGCCCTCTACTCCCTAAAACAAGGTGATGTGTTGCCAAATCTTTAATCTGAGCATGCATGGCACCTATTGCTTCTTACCGTGCCAAAAATTATTTAAACTGCCAAAACAATTATTTTCTGGTGAAGGTTTCCAAGTGGTGAACTTTGCCTTTATACTTTCTTGGGTGAACTAAGTAGAAGTAGTACAACTCCTCCGTGTTCTGCATTTCTGGATAGATGGGACAAGCCACACACCTGTGGTGATAGCTGAACAACCTCACAGAGGAGACAGACCTTGCACAGTGCCTGGCACATGATTTGGGGTAGCAGTGAAGCCAGCAGAGCTGAATCTGGATCATTACAGTATCATGAAGACCCCATCTGAAACCAAGAGTGTTCTTAGCTTACCCATTGCATACTAGGCTGTTCTGCAGGTGTTGGGGGTGTTTCACAATTATTTCCTTCCCCTTCACGCTTATAAGCTGACAGGAAAGATGAACTGAAGTTCATGTGATCCCACACTAGATAGAAACATCACTTGATAGAGAGGGACACAATGAACATGAGTTTGATCACTGGCCAGAAGAGACCTGTGATCACCCCCAAGCACTCAGATTTGGAATTTTCAGGAAGAACAGGTATTCAGGATGTTGACACAGCCTTCATCAGAAGTCAAGTTTAAGCCAGGTTGGTGGGAGTGACTCACCTGGCCACTTCTGCTCATGAAAGCCCAGAACAAAGGAATTCTCCAGATTTACGTGGTGCAGTATTACCTGATGCAGCTGCTGCTGGGCCAGCTGCACCGCCTGTGCTCCGCCAAATAGCATCAAGAGCAGATAAAAGGCTCCAAATCTCGTGGGACTTAGAGTATGCAATAAATACATATCCCAGAGTGAAAATTATCTTGCACAAGAAAGAAGGAGTGGCTGAGAGAAATAGGGCTCTTTAGCCAGGAAAAAAAGGAGCATCAGGGGAGACCTTACTGTTGTCTATAACTACCTAAAAGCAGATTGCAGTTGAAGTGGGGGCTGGTCTTTTCTCCCAACTAACAAGTGATCAGTCAAGAGGAAAGAGCCTAAAGAGATTTGGGTTGGACTTTAAGAAAAATTTCTCCACCAAAAGGGTTGTCAAGCCCTGAAACAGACTTCCCAGAGAAGTGATAGAGACACCATCCCTGATTTAAAAGATGTGTAGGTGTGGTACTTAGTGATTTGGATTCGTTGTGACTTGGCAGTGCTGGGTTGACAGTTGTGTTTGATGGATCTTAAGTGTCTTTTTCAACCTGACTGAAAATATGATTCTGCAATTCTAAGTGAAATTCCACCCCCATACTTATTATGGGAGAAGTAATTTCTTGTTCATTCTGGTCCTGATTGAGGAAAGCACTGACTTCATATCGCTTCTCTGGAAAGTAAGTGCCACCCCATGGCCAAGAAACTTAAGGTTTTGATGAACAAAGGTGTCCAATTTGACCTGTTTTCTTCTCCACCATGTGACTGGGCCAGACAGGGACTCTGATGCTTCTTCACAGGCACATTACATCTCCAGACTCCTGCAGTGTAGAGAGCTCCTCGCTCAACATGCAGAGAAGCATGGTTGGCATGCTGGCCTGGGACACACTACATCACTCTGCAATGCAACAGTCCTGGACTATGGGTTAGAGACAGCCTGAATTACACAGCAAGGAAGACATTTTAAACTGAGAATGTAAAGGCACTTTCACCAAATGGGGAGGCATTTATCTTGGCTAGAAGTTGAGATTTAACTGAAAGTGCACCTAATTCACTTATTCTAGCATTTCAGAATAAAATATGAGAAAAGCAGAGAATAATAAATCAAAGTAATGAATTATAACTAAGCCAGGAAAAAGCCTTCCAGCACTAAGACACCACCCCTAGAAATACTCTTATGCTTCTCTTTTGTTCCCCCTCTACTTAAGCACCTTTAGGCTTGTGTCCTACACGAAGTCAAATTCGACACTCCTCTTCCTACTGGTCCTGTCTTCAGCTTCTTTCAGGCGGCAGAAAATGTCTATTATTTCTGTAAATATTTACTACTTCCTGAAGCATCATTGCCAGCTTTCCAATCACACACAGTAAGACACTGGCCACGGGGTACATGAAGCACCCATACTGAGAGCTGTTTAACCACACATCTGAATCTGCAAGTGTAATTCCCAGGGGTGAGATTGCTTTAGCTTATGTACCCAGCACTTGTGTCCCTGGAGCATAAATTCTCTTCTCCAGCTGCCAAGAAGGCTTTTACCTAAGTTGCAAGTGAGTCAAGAACTAACTCAAATAATTACATGCTTGTATAATCTTATTTAGGCTATTAACTCACAACCTAATTCTTTACTTCTTGAACAAGCTATTACTCACCAATGAGACCTGAAGCAGCTCTGATTCTTTATTCACTCAAAAACAAACCTGGTCCTGTGTTTTCTATCTTGACAAATTACCAAGAATTAGTCCTACTCTTAAGGAAACTCAGTAAATTCCAGGGAAAACTTTGCCTGCTTTTCAATCTACTGAATATTGAGAACTGGCCCTTAAACAAACAAAACACCAAACTGGCTATTAGACATGGGTTTGATGGATGGACCACTAGATGGATAAAGAATTGGCTTGATGGCCGCACCCAAAGAGTGGCTGTCAACGGGTCCATGTCCCAGTGGAGGCCAGTGACAAGCGGAGTCCCTCAGGGATCAGTCCTGGGACCTGTCTTGTTCAACATCTCTGTGGGTGCCATGGGCAGTGGCATCGAGTGCACCCTCAGCAAGTTTGCTGATGACACCAAGCTGTGTGGTGCAGTGGACACCCTGGAGGGAAGGGATGCCATCCAGAGGGACCTGGACAGGCTGGAGAGGTGGGCACAAGCCAACCTCATGAGCTTCAACAAGACCAAGTGCAGGGTCCTGCATCTGGGTCGAGGCAATCCCAGGCACAAATCCAGGCTGGGCAGGGACTGGCTGGAGAGCAGCCCCGAGGAGAGAGACTTGGGGGTGCTGGTGGACGAGAAGCTCGACAGGAGCTCTCAATGTGCGCTTGCAGCCCGGAAAGCCAATCAGATCCTGGGCTGCATCAGGAGAAGTGTGACCAGCAGGTCAAGGGAGGTGCTTCTCCCCCTCTACTCAGCTCTGGTGAGACCCCACCTGGAGTACTGCGTCCAGTTCTGGAGCCCATATTACAGGAGAGATGTGGACGTGCTGGAGCGTGTCCAGAGAAGGGCCACGAGGATGATCAGAGGGCTGGAGCACCTCTCCTATGAGGACAGACTGAAGGAGTTGGGGCTGTTCAGTCTGGAGAAGAGAAGGCTCCGAGGTGACCTCATTGTGGCTTTCCAGTATCTGAAGGGGGCCTACAGGAAGGCTGGGGAGGGACTTCTGCGGATCTCAGGTAGTGATAGGACTAGGGGGAATGGAATGAAGCTGGAAATGGGGAGATTCAGGCTGGATGTGAGGAAGAAGTTCTTAACCATGAGAGTGGTGAAGCCCTGGAATGGGTTGTCCAGGGAGGTGGTTGAGGCCCAGTCCCTGGAGGTGTTTAAGACCAGGCTGGACGAGGCTCTGGCCAGCGTGATCTAGTGTAGGGTGTCCCTGCCCATGGCAGGGGGGTTGGAACTAGATGATCCTTGTGGTCCCTTCCAACCCTGACTGATTCTATGATTCTATGATTCTATGAAAAATTAATTGCTTGCAGTTGGATACAAGTCTCCTACAGACTTGAAGGTGCCTTGAGCTGTCTGAGGTGTCAAAGCATGATCCTGCAGCTCCTGATTCAAAATGTGTTTCACATAAGGGACTCATGTCTCTGACAGCCTTCCTTGCATACCCCAAGCATCTTACAATAATACAATACAATACAATACACCAGGTTGGAAGAGACCTTCAAGATCATCGCATCCAACCCATCAACCAATCCAACCCACCTAAACAACTAACCCATGGCACCAAGCACCCCATCAAGTCTCCTCCTGAACACCTCCAATGATGGTGACTCCACCACCTCCCTGGGCAGCCCATTCCAATGGGCAATCACTCTCTCTGTGTAGAACTTCTTCCTAACCTCCAGCCTAAACCTGTCCTGCTGCAGCCTGAGACTGTGTCTTCTTGTTCTGGTACTGACTGCCTGGGAGAAGAGACCAACCTCTGCCTGGCTACAACCTCCCTTCAGGGAGCTGGAGAGAGCAAGAAGGTCACCCCTCGGTCTCCTCCTCTCCAGGCTAAGCAACCCCAGCTCCTTCAGCCTCTCCTCACAGGGCTTGTGCTCCAAATCCCTCACCAACTTTGTTGCCCTTGTCTGGGCACATTCCAGCAAGACAACATCCTTCCTAAACTGAGGGGCCCAGAACTGGACACAGGACTCAAGGTGTGGCCTAACCAGTGCAGTGTACAGGGGCAGAATGACCTCCATGGTCTTCTTTATACCTAAACACCTCTGCTCAGCCTATAATGCTCCCCTACCTTATTTAAGTCTTGATGTAGTGCCTGCTAAATTTAAAAGTCTTTTCATGAGTTGATGAGGGTTTCTTCCTAGAGATCTCAATGTGTAGTCATCTGTCATGTCTAACGATGAACAAACACAGTTCATGTAACACCCCACCAGGCAGCTAGTGAAGAGGAAGTGACAGCATGGCTGAGGCAGGATGCAAAGCAAGCACTCTAAATTAGAACTTTCATCTCTCAAGTCGGTGCTGAGTAATTCTAAAGATGGGGAAACTTAAAGTACAGTTCAATTTAAAAAAATATATATTTTATATATTCATATATATATATATGAGTATAAGTAACAGATTAAGGCACCTTGAACAATCTTCAAGCCATGCCCGTGCTCATGAGAAAGGTGAAACTGATCCCAAGAGGTGACAGTATGCAGACCTATAAACCTACCTTTAGGTACCTATTATTGATAGCTGATTAATAAATTCAAAATAGATATATGGTTTAAACATCTTCCTAGACTGTGGTTCAGTTTCCAACAACTTCCATATTCAGTTTCTGTGTCAAGATGCATCTGGATGTAAGCTTTAACTTCTGTGAAGCCAATCTCCGTATTGGGTTGAATTGAGCTGGAGCTAATTCTCCTCACAGCATCTTTCTAGTGCTGTGGTTTTTGCAGCAGTAGTTGATAACACAGCAGTGTTTTGGCTACAGCTGAATCCAGTATCCAGGCTGTGTCCTTTCAACATTTCCCTGCCCCAAGAGTACATCGAGGGGCAGGCAAAATCTTGGGAGGGGACACGGCTGAGCCAGCTGACTCAGACTGGCCAAAGAGGTATTCCATACCATATGACATCAGCTCAGGTATAAGAATGAAGTGAAAGAAGGAAGTGTGGGGATTCGTCCATGGCGTTCATCCTCCCAAGGAACCACCAAGCTTAGAGAGCCCTGCTGCCCGAGACCGACCACCGTCCTGCTGATGGGAAGTAGAGACTGACAGCTCTCGCTCTGCTTTTCTGCTTCCACGCGGTCTGTTGCCATTTGCTTATCAGTGCTATTGAATTGCTCCTATTTTATTCCTGTCTTCTGTTATATTTTCTTTCCCTTCTTCTCCTGTTCACTTAAGAGGGGAGTGATAGAGCGGCTTTGGTGGGCATCTGGCCTCCAGACCGGAGCCAAACCACCACAGTCTCCTAATGCTCTCTTGCTCTTCTTGATGTCACTCCTTAAATCAGAGCTGCTTGATTTCTAGAAAATATGGTATAGCTGAACAAGATGCTAAAATCAGGTGAAACATTGCTAAGACAACGTAGAGGTCACCATCTCTGGAGAGGAGTCACCACCCCTGGAGACATTTAAAAGATGGGTAAACATGGTGCACAGTTTAGTGATGGACTTGGCAGTGTTGGGTTCAATTCAATGATCTTAACCTTGCCAACCTAAATGGTTCTATAACACAAGGTTCAGTGGTTCCTGATGGCATTCACACCTATGGCTGCATGAAAGTCTGCAAGGAGAGTGCAAGGTCCCAAGAGCATGGGAAGAGGAAATGTGCTCATAGAGGCATGAGAATCAAGTGTTCAGAATAAGGATTTTTCTTTTGCCAGCTCCAAAATAACACATGGTGCACATCAGTATGTACCAGGACGGGTAAGAGCCATTGTGTGGCAATTCCCACACCACTGTAAGCTTTGGCGGTGGGTTTTGGGGTTTGATTTTTTTGTTTGTTTGTTTGTTTGTTTTTCTTTCTTCCCTTTAGTTTTACCAAAAGGTCAGTATGGAAAACAGTGCTGATGTCAAGATGGGAACCAAGGGGGAAAGAAGGCAGATAAAGCAGAATCCGCTAAGCAAAGCTGGGAAGAGAGTCTGCAGAGCTTATGAGTACATCACTGGAGACATGAAGGAATTTGGAGCCTGGCTAAAAGGTAAAGCTACTTCACCGTGATTAATGGCAGGATTCTAAAGAAGAATTACATCAAAGAACTGATAACTAACTTCTTAAGTAACTTGATTCAAGTTGGAGTAGTGCAGAAACTACCTCTGCCCTGATTTATTTCTGTTTTGTAGGGGAAAACTCAGCTCTCTGCAAAGATTCACATACTGCTTAAATCTTGAGGATGACTGAGATAACATTTTCCTCCCAATATGCCATGTACAAGGCAAATTTAGTCCCACAGAATATAGCCCAGGATGGTTACTCTGGGTTCTGTCATTCTTCATAATGCTGCCTGTGCTTTCAGCTGAGCAGTTTCTGCAAAGCCTAGTGTCATGTGAAGTTAAATTACACATAGGTAGGTGTGTTTGGTCCCCATAGTAAATCAAAAATGGGATACACACACACAGTTTGCCATCTGAGGCACAGACATCATAAATTAGCTGGTTCATATGAAACTAGTCCCAGGTACTTTATTACAGAGAACCCTGGCAACTTCAGTGTCTCGCTGTTCATCTCAGCTTGTAATACTTCAGTGTAGACCATAACAAATCCCAGGCAGGTTTTATGGTCTCATTGATTCATTGCTTCAGCCATGCTGCCAAGTTCCATGGCCAAAACCCTTCCTGAATTTCACAGAAAACTATCCCAAATCAGTATCACCTGCATATTTGGGGGGATGTTTTTTCAACTATTCAACTTTATTTTCCAACCTGGTTAATTCTATTCTATTCTTTCTATTATTCTATTATATTCTTTCTATTCTATTCTATTCTATTCTATTCTATTCTATTCTATTCTATTCTATTCTATTCTATTCTATTCTGTTCTGTTCTATTCTATTCTATTCCATTCTATTCCATGCTATGCTATGCTATGCTATTCTATTCCATTCTATGCTATTCTATCTCTTCCAGATAAACCTCTTGTGATTCAGTTTGTTGACTGGGTGCTGCGTGGGATATCCCAGGTGGTGTTCGTCAACAATCCCCTCAGTGGACTTCTCATGGTTACTGGCTTCCTGGTGCAGAATCCATGGTGGACCCTCACTGGCTGTTTAGGAACAGTTGTCTCAACATTAACAGCACTTATTCTGGGTCAGGACAGGTAAATCCATCAGACTGTCACTTTGGTGCTGACAAGCATTAAACAAGTGGTGTGGATGAAAAGCATGTCTCTAGCCTTCACTGGCTGTGTATCTGGTCTGGTAGGACTAGATAGGCTGCATGTGGGGCAAAGGGACACTGGGCATAACTACAGAAGCGGCAGCTGTTGAAAGGACACGGGGCTCCAGCATGTGAAACTGAAAGTCAGTGATGAGTCTTGGCAGGTTGTCATCACAGAGTCACAAGGGCATGGAGAGAGAGGCAGTGATGTGAGCAAAGCAGCTGCAGGGAAGAAGATTTCAAAAGCTGTTTCCTTCACACAGATCAGCCATTGCAGCAGGACTGTATGGCTACAATGGGGTCTTGCTTGGACTGCTCATGGCTGTCTTCTCTGCTAAGGGAGACTATCACTGGTGGCTTCTACTGCCAGTAGCATTGATGTCCATGACATGGTAAGTCAGATGGCTCCTCTGCTTCCTATTCCAGGCACCAATGTCCACACACTAAGCTATTATGTTTTTCTGCACCATGCAGAAGACTGCAGTAGACAACAACTAGAACTGGCACATATGTGCTAGTAAATCTGTATCATTGTTTGCACCTTTGCATTCAAACATAATGTAGAAACAAGTAAAATGCCCTCATAATCACCAAAAAATCCAACAGGGAGAAGGAAAACTGATGGCTGATCATGTGTAAAATTCAGTGCCCTAAATGTTAAACATATTGCTGTGAAGAGTCAATTAGCTTTTGGGGAAGAGGAACATTATGTTTACTATTCCCTACCACCACATATGTTTCATCTATGTAAGATACTCTTTTGAAATGTTCAGGAAAATTTATTTCTTCGGGCACAAAAGATGTTCAGTGGTCCCAAGATATAATGGTTAATGCTAATGAAACCTAACAACTAGTAATTATATATATATATATACACATATAACACCGTAATCTGCTTGGTATTTGGACAGCAAAATTTTTGCAAGCTGGCCTTTGCCCTCCAAATGTCTAGCTGGAGGTTGCTAAACCTGAACCATCATCTGTCTGCTTGGAGTTAGTGTGGTGCTATACTCACTTTAATAAGAATACCTTTGATGTCAGCCTTTTCTTCTAATGGTTCTGATCCATAAGCTAAAACAAGGGCACACAGCCATCTTCTCAGGTCACTCAGACCTCTCACAGGTGTCCTAAATTCAATCCAAGAACTCAAAGGAAAAAGCAAACACTGAGAGTGAGCTGGGGCACAGCTCCATCACATCACTGGATCCTCTACAAGTGTGAAGCATGTTGGCTGCTTCACGGTCACGAATTTGCCATGTATGTTTTGTTATAAGAATATACACATTGCTAACTTCCCTGGGAAATTTAGCAACTGACCCTATCATATCTCACATTTTATCAGAAAATTAAACAGCTTGGGGGGAATATAGAATTAATTACCTTGAGCTGTTTTTTATGTTGGTTTGAGAGGGGTTTTTTTGCCAAGCTGACAAGCTCCCAGTGAAACCACATTGTTGTTCTTCTTTCAGCCCTGTTTTTACCAGTGCTTTAGGCTCAGTCTTCTGCAAATGGGACCTGCCTGTTTTCACCTTGCCTTTCAACATGGCCTTGACCCTCTATTTGGCAGCATCAGGACCCCATAACCTTTTCTTCCCCACCACTGTCATTCAGTCTGCATCAACACCACCAAACGTCTCGTGGACGGATGTTGAAATGCCAATGGTAGGATGTCCTGGAGATAACAACATTCCCAGCTTACAATGAAAGCCACTATGAAATCCTATTATCTTCTTCTATGTTGCTGCATTATGGCCTGGCATACAAAATTACATTTATAACATAGCCATTACCAAAAACCTAGAGGTTTGCTGTAGGAATTGTCATTTTTGATAGATTGAAAATAAGCAGCTTCTTGGTATCTGGTATCTTTCATTGACAGCTGGGTCTACATTGCAATCTTCAAAGAGTCTCTGGAATCTCATTACCAAGTACTGTCCCCATACTGACCAGCAGTCCATAGATAAGGTTGTGCTGAGAGTAACACTTAGCTCAGAGGATAATTTTAGTTTCCTGTGTGGAGAGAGCTTGTTTTTTAAATGTTTGGGTATTTTTCCTGATTAGAAATGAGCAAGCAGAAATGACTAATGAAGAGTGCCTGCAAACTTGGGTGCAGCCACATCTACACATATTCTTTATTAGCAGTAAAGTGGGACCTTTCATTTTTGTAATGTCTTTATTTCTCCTGCATAGTGTGGTGAGCAACACAGACACTAGAGTAATAGCTTTCCTCTGAGGTTTGGCAGACTATTTTGAGGGCAGTGATTAAGGAAAGGAAGTGAATTGACGATAAGTAGTAATCCATATGAGACACACTTCCCAAGGAACCTTTACTGAATCACAGAATAGTAGCCCTTAGAAGAGACCTCTGTAAATCATCTAGTCCAACCTCCTCTGCTAGGGTAGGTTTGCCTAGATCAGGCTGCACAGGGACATCTCCAGGCAGGTTTTGAAAGTCTCCATGGAAGGAGACTCCACAGCTTCTCTGGGCAGCCTGTTCCAGGGCTCCATCGACCTCAAAGGAAAGTAGTTGTAACTCATGCGCAAATGGAACTGTCTGTGTTGCAGTTTGTGTCCTTTGCTCCTTCCCCTGTCAGTGGGCAACACTGACAAAAATCTGTCCCTATCCTCTTGACTCCCATCTTTTAGATATTTATAAGATCCCCTCACAGTCTCCTCTTCTCCAGCCAAAAGACCCACAGGTCTCTCAGCCTTTAGTTGTAACAGAGATGCTCCAAACCCCTAATCATCTTTGGAGACCTCCACTGGACTCTCTCCAGTAGTTACCTGACTCTCTTGAACTGTGGAGCTCTGAACTGAACATGGTACTCCAGATACGTTCTCACTAGGGAAAGAGAAGAGGAGAGGAGAGGAGAGGAGAGGAGAGGAGAGGAGAGGAGAGGAGAGGAGAGGAGAGGAGAGGAGAGGAGAGGAGAGGAGAGAGGAGAGGAGAGGAGAGGAGAGGAGAGGAGAGAGGAGAGGAGAGGAGAGGAGAGGAGAGGAGAGGAGAGGAGAGGAGAGGAGAGGAGAGGAGAGGAGAGGAGAGGAGAGGAGAGGAGAGGAGAGGAGAGGAGAGGGAGAGGAGAGGGAGAGGAGAGGAGAGGAGAGGAGAGGAGAGGAGAGGAGAGGAGAGGAGAGGAGAGGAGGAGAGGAGAGGAGAGGAGAGGAGAGGAGAGGAGAGGAGAGGAGAGGAGAGAGGAGAGGAGAGGAGAGGAGAGGAGAGGAGAGGAGAGAGAGGAGAGAGAGAGAGGAGAGGAGAGGAGAGGAGAGGAGAGGAGAGGAGAGGAGAGGAGAGGAGAGGAGAGGGAGAGGAGAGGAGAGGAGAGGAGAGGAGAGGAGAGGAGAGGGAGAGGAGAGGAGAGGAGAGGAGAGGAGAGGAGAGGAGAGGAGAGGAGAGGGAGAGGAGAGGAGAGGAGAGGAGAGGAGAGGAGAGGAGAGGAGAGGAGAGGAGAGGAGAGGAGAGGAGAGGAGAGGAGAGGAGAGGAGAGGAGAGGAGAGGAGAGGAGAGGAGAGGAGAGAGGAGAGGAGAGGAGAGGAGAGGAGAGGAGAGGAGAGGAGAGGAGAGGAGAGGAGAGGAGAGGAGAGGAGAGGAGAGGAGAGGGAGGAGGAGAGGGAGAGGAGAGGAGAGGAGAGGAGAGGAGAGGAGAGGAGAGAGAGGAGAGGAGAGAAGAGAAGAGAAGAGAAGAGAAGAGAAGAGAAGAGAAGAGAAGAGAAGAGAAGAGAAGAGAAGAGAAGAGAAGAGAAGAGAAGAGAAGAGAAGAGAAGAGAAGAGAAGAGAAGAGAAGAGAAGAGAAGAGAAGAGAAGAGAAGAGAAGAGAAGAGAAGAGAAGAGAAGAGAAGAGAAGAGAAGAGAAGAGAAGAGAAGAGAAGAGAAGAGAAGAGAAGAGAAGAGAAGAGAAGAGAGAATTAACCAGGTTGGAAAAGACCTTTGAGATCAAGTCCAACATATCACACAACACCATTTAATCAACTAAACCATGGCCCCCTCAGCCTTCTGGCCACACTTTTCTTAGTGTACCCATGGACACCATTTGCCTTCTTGGCCATGAGGCCACATGGATGCCTGATGGCAAATTTTTCATCAACCAGCACTCCCAGGTCCTTCTCCAGAAAGATGCTTTCCAGCAGGTCAGTTTCTAACCTGTACTGGAGCTCGGGGTTATACCTCCCCAAGTGAATGACTGCACTTTCCCTTGTTGAAATTCAGGAGGTTCCTCTCCTGGAGAAAAGGAGGCTCAGAGGAGACTTCATTGCTCTCTACAACTACCTGAAGGGAGGTTGTAGCCAGGTGGGGATTGGTCTCTTCTCCCAGGCACCCAGCCCCAGAACAAGAGGACACAGTCTCAAGCTGTGCCAGGGGAGGTTTAGGCTGGAGGTGAGGAGAAACTTCTTCACAGAGAGAGTTGTTATCCATTGGAATGTGCTGCCCAGGGAGGTGGTGGAGTCACCATGCCTGGAGGTGTTTAGGAAGAGCCTGGATGAGGCACTTGGTGCCATGATTCAGTTGATCAGATGGTGCTGGGTGATAGGTTGGACTTGATACAATACAATACAATACTATACACCAGGTTGGAAGAGACCTTCAAGATCATCACATCCAACCCATCAACCAATCCAACCCACCTAAACAACTAAACCATGGCACCAAGCACCCCATCAAGTCTCCTCTTGAACACCTCCAATGAAGGTGACTCCACCACCTCCCTAGGCAGCCTATTCCAATGGGCAATCACTCTCTCTGTAGAGAACTTCTTCCTAACCTCCAGCCTAAACCTGCCCTGGCACAGCCTGAGACTGTGTCCTCTTGTTCTGGTACTGGGTGCCTGGGAGAAGAGACCAACCTCTGCCTGGCTACAACCTCCCTTCAGGGAGTTGGAGAGAGCAAGAAGGTCACCCCGGAGCCTCCTCTTCTCCAGGCTAAGCAACCCCAACTCCCTCAGCCTCTCCTCATAGGGCTTGTGTTCCAAACCCCTCACCAACTTCATTGCCCTCCTCTGGACATGCTCCAGCAAGTCAACATCCATCCTAAACTGAGGGGCCCAGAACTAGACACAGGACTCAAGGGGTGGCCTAACCAGTGCTGAGTACAGGGGCAGAATGACCTCCCTGCTCCTGCTGGCCACACTCTTCCTGATGCAGGCCAGGAGGCCATTGGCCTTCTTGGCCCCTTGGGCATACTGCAGGCTCATGTTCAACCTACCATCCACCAGCACCCCCAGGTCCCTCTCTGCCTGGCTGCTTTCAGCCACTCTGACCCCAGCCTGTAGCACTGCCTGGGGTTGCTGTGGCCAATGTGCAGAACCCGGCACTTGGATGTGTTCAGTCTCCTGCCCTTGGACTCTGCCCATCTGTCCAGCCTGTCGAGGTCCCTCTGCAAAGCCTCTCTGCCCTCCAGCAGATCAACTCCTGCCCCCAGCTTGGTGTCATCCACAAATTTACTGATGATGGACTCAATGCCCTCATCCAGATCATCAATAAAGATGTTGAAGAGCATGGGGCCCAGCACTGATCCTTGGGGCACACCACTAGTGCCTGGCTGCCAGCTGGATGTGGCACCATTCACCACCACTCTCTGGGCTCAGCCTCCAGCCACTTCCTAACCCAGCTCAGAGTGCTGCTGTCCAAGCCAGGGGCTGACAGCTTGGCCAGGAGTTTGCTGTGGGGGACAGTGTCAAAGGCCTTGCTGAGGTCCAGGTAATGATGATCTCTGAGGTCTTCTCCAACCTGATTAATTCTATTCTATTCACCAGCCAGTTCAGGTTGACCATGGAGCAGAGTTTTATGGGGACCATAAAAAGGCTGTTCCACATGGAGGAGCCCATTTTGAGGAAGTGTCAGCTGTGACCCAGCTGAGGTCTGTCCTATCCACCCAGCAGCTCTCACGTATCCATATTTCTAGGGAACCCCAAGGGAATTTCAGGTACAAAAGCAGAAAGGGGATATAGCCTTACCTGAGTAAAGCCTTGAAATTCTGGCCAAGCCTTTACTGGCTATGTCATCCTCAGACCTGAGCACTCAGAAGTGAATGTCTTCTCAAAGGCATCAGCTACCTGAGCTCTTTAATTTCCTAGATTCACTGTCATGCTCCATAACAGCTAGCAAAAATGGCCAAGTCAGCAGTGCTTGTGAGGATGATCACTGAAGCCTTCCAAGTCCTTTCACAAAAGAGATCAGATACCTTTGATATTAGAACAGAAACCTGGCAGAGGAGCCAGTGGCTAGGCAACAAGGTACGACTCATTTTCATCAGAGGGGAAACACTGTAGAACTAAGGTGCTGCTCTTTCCTGGCAAGTGTCCAAAATGTCCACTTACTGCCCAGAAAGGGTCTGCATCCAACAAATGCCATACATGAACCTGCATGAGAAAAACACAGGGTTAAAAAAAGATAAGCAAATAAATGTTAAATCTTACAATGAATTATTTTGTTTTATTTTAATCCATGCAGCTCCTGCAATCCATTCCAGTTGGAGTGGGTCAGATTTATGGCTGTGATAACCCCTGGACCGGTGGAATTTTCCTGATTGCTTTGTTTATCTCTTCTCCACTCATTTGTCTGCATGCAGCAATTGGATCAGTAGTGGGGATGCTGGCAGGTAAGGATTTGATTTGTGTCACAGATTGATACAAAAGCATAGGGAATAAGAAATGGCCTTCAATGACCATTGCATTTGCAGTTGCAAATGTTTCTTCCACTAGAGAATGGCTGCTTGGGGAGAAAGTATGTATATATATATATATATTTTATATATATATATACACTTTTCTATCTTAAGAATTCTTTAGATTAACTTCCCCATTCTTCTACCTTATGATGGTGGAAATCAGAAACAAATCTTATCATTAAATACTTAATTTCTGCTGACATTCTGATCAGTTTATGAGAAACCTAATACAAGTCATGGCCATCATTCTGAATCCTCAGGCCTCAGGGATACATTTAAGGTTCACATGTGCATTTGATCACTCTTATATCTTCTGCTGAAATCACATGGACAAAGTCACCTCAGCAGATCCTGTTCTGCTGTGGTCTTTAGTCTAGTTCAGTTTAGGAAAGATGTTGAGTTGCTGGAAGGTGTCCAGAGAAGGGCAACAAAGCTGGGGAGGGGTCTGGAGCACAGCCCTGTGAGGAGAGGCTGAGGGAGCTGGGGTTGCTTAGCCTGCAGAAGAGGAGGCTCAGGGGAGACCTTCTTGCTGTCTGCAACTACCTAAAGGGAGGTTATAGCCAGGCAGAGGTTGGTCTCTTCTCCCAGGCACCCAGCACCAGAACAAGAGGACACAGTCTCAAGCTGTGCCAGGGGAGGTTCAGGCTGGATGTTAGGAAGTTCTTCTTCCCAGAAAGAGAGATTGGCCATTGAAATGCACTGCCCAGGGTGGTGGTGGAGTCACCATCACTGGAGGTGTTTAGGTAGAGGCTGGATGAGGCACTTGGTGCCATGGTTTAGTTGATTAGATGGTGTGGGGTGATAGGTTGGACTTGATGTTCTCTGAGGTCTTTTGCTACCTGGTTAATTCTGTATTCTGTATTCAGAATAATAGGAGCTTATAGGAGCTCTGTGTACGCATGAAGGCTACAGCCCTTTAGCAAGCTGGATTCATGCCATCTCTCAGCTGCTTTTCTCTCTTTGGCCAAGGAATGATTCATCTTTGACTTATTTTCCAGCCCTGAGCTTAGCAACACCTTTCAGTAAAATCTACTGTGGGTTGTGGGGCTACAACAGCTCCCTCGCCTGCGCCGCGATCGGAGGCATGTTCTACGCCTTCACCTGGCAGACACATTTGCTGGCGATCGCCTGTGGTACGTACCCTGCAGATTTTTACTGCTGGCACATTGCCTTTCGAAGTGAGAGAAGATCCATTTTTACTGGAGGTGGGCTGAAGCCAGATGGCCACCTCAAGACAGGCAGATGGACTTAGGCAAGACTGATGAATGACTGAGACGGATATTGGAGCCATTGCACTTCTGACAAGAAGTTTTTGCTTTCAGCCAAGGAAGAAAGTGTGCTCAAACAAGAGATGCAGTCAGTGGATGCTGACTGACCTGAAAGTAAAGGCTTAGTTTGAGGGATGGTGCTTGTTAAATATTGGTGGATGAATCATATTCTTCCTTCCAGTCATAGACAGCAGCCCAAGTCCCTTGTTTGGAGAACGGCATATCTAAATTTTGAGACAACTGCAGCCGAAGGTCAGGTCACACCTGCAGTTAGACCTGACAGTTTCCCCAGTCTACTGAAGTGGATACCAAGGGCATAAGCTAGGCAGCACAACGACTGAAGAATAATTTATAAGGCAATTCCATATGAAATTGCGATAACGCAGTGAGCTGGAAGGGAAACTATTGCTCATTCAGTGCTCATACGAAAAGATTCAGCTTTGTATCTCATTGACCCACCTCCTAGCCCTAGAGGCAATAGAAGTAGGGGTGCAAGGGTTATTTCCCAGTTTAATCCCATCAATCAAGCTGCACACTTTCCATGTAAGTGCATTTTTCAAGAGCCTCTGTTTCCATAGTGTGCATTTTTCATCACTCCAGCTCTCTTTTCTTAGTTTTGCCCTTTCCATAAGATTAAGGTTGGAGGGGACTTAGTGAAAAGGGAAGAGCTTTAAGAGAAGGCTCTTCAGGCATGGCCCTAAACATTGTCTGACTTACCCCAGTGTAAAAGATGTTTATCTTTGATGGTCTCCTTCATGAGCAACTGAACTCATCAGAAACTACCTTTCTTTCTCACAGCACTTTTCAGTGCCTACCTGGGAGCAGCAGTGACTAACATCTTGTCTGTGGTAAGTAGTGCATTAGTCAAGGCCTTTTTTCCCAAAGAAGATTTGAACACTGTATATTTTCCTAGCTTGTGAGGTAAAGCATTAGGACTCTAAAGGCAGAACTGGTCTGTGAGAAGCAACTCAGTCTGCCTAGGGGATTGATTTGGTTCCTACTGAAACAACCATTACCACATTTCATCCTCAGTGTGTGCATGAATTTCCATATCTTGGCCTTCAACACTTCTGAAATAATCATTTCCATGCTTTGTACCTGAAACAACTCAGCAATTTGTTTAATTGTTTTGTCCACATGCCAAGATGAAGTCAATACAACAGCCTAGACTAAAGCTTAGTGTGTCTAGTACCCACTCCTGTCTCATCTCCACCCACTCGTAATTCCATCCCAGAGCGCTGCAGATGCACAAAGGGCATGCAGCCTTCTCACCAGAGCTGGTAGATATTGCAAGTTAATGCACAATCTCCAGCTCCCAAACAAATCCTGCCTCTCCAGGGAGAGTCCATGCAAAACCAAGCTAAGAAAGAAACAAACCTTGAGAAAGGTTGTTGCCAGCTACATGGTCAAGGCCTGGGGAATCAAATGAAGGGAAGACACATCGTAAATAAGTGGTTTGTGTTTTCCTTACAGCTTGGTGTGCCATCAGGAACCTGGTCTTTCTGCCTGTCTGCACTGACCTTCCTGTTAATAACCACAAACCACTCAGCCATCTACAAGCTGCCACTCTCCAAAGTCGCCTACCCAGAAGCCAACAGAGCTTACTATCTGAAGATTAGGAACCATCAGAGGTCTTGCTGTGAGGTATAGAGGCCCAAGATAAATACTTTGCACATTTTAAGGCAAGCAAGAAAGACTTTTTCCCCCATAAACACACAACTTGTGTGCTGCAAAGTCTAAAGACCAAAAAAGTCACCACCTTCTGAGTGGAAAGAGTTTTCCCACCATAGCTGTTTGTTCTAACCTAATTAAACAGGACTGTGCTGGAAGGACACAAGACCAATCTGTAAAGATTAAGAGCACATAGGTTTGAAAAGAGACGTAAATTTTAAGCAGTGAGGAATTACTTAGAAGTTGGAAAGAAAAATCTCTGTGCAAGATTGCATTCACATCAATCAGATGTGAAGCAGTTAAAAGGACAGTCTGTCTCATCATCTCAGGCAGCTCCTATTGAATGGCTAAAACCCGCCTACAACAGCAGTAGGATACATCTTAGAGAGCTTCATAGTAGAAGAGAAGTGGAATAAAGAGCCCCCTTTGCAAACAGAAAACAAGCATTGAAGAACTCTATCTGGAGGATCCCTCAAGCCTGACAGAGAGAGATGTGCCCTAACAATCATCACACATGAGATGGACACTGAGCAGTTGCAGGCAGTGTTGCTAACACTTGCAAGACCTGTGGTAGAAATCACAATAATATCAGGGAGGTGGTGCCTATCAGCCCCAGGTTTTGGATGGTTTCAAATGCACTATGCTCTAACATTTCATGTTAAAAATATTTGTTCAGACCTCCCCAGTGGCAGAGAAAAGTCTGTATATCCAAGGCCAAGAAAATTAATACCGTTTTCTAGGAGAAAAAAAGAAAAAGACAAGTTCAATGATTTTATGGTAATCTCATTTTCCTTAATACTTGAATTTGATCATGGGTTAGCACATGAGGGAACAGCAGCAAAGCCGTTGCTGTGCCTTTCCTGTGCAACAAAAGGGTTCTGTTCAGTCTGTGCATAAGCACAACTAGTTTGATGTTCTTAATCTCTCTTCCTTCTCTGTCCTCAGTGCACAAATACCAACTGGTAAAATGCAGCACTGTCCCAGCCTGCTGCTGAAGTTGATACTCTGTCATTTTTCTCCACCTCATGAAGGGAACAGGACAGTTGAGGGACTAACAGACAAAGCAGAGCTCTGCTGATGACCAGTCTTGCTTCACCTGTGCACAGGTTGCCAGGGTCTGCAGCAAGCAAATCAGAAACCTGACACTGCACCCGGCTGTGCTGGCACTTCAGTGGTGCTAAATCAGCCACCTCTCTGTCCAGTTCATCAAGATGCTTCACCTCATGATGATGGGGTGCTTGGTGCCATGAATCTAGTTGTTTGGGTGGGTTGGATTGGTTGATAGGTTGAAGGCGATGATCTTGAAGGTCTCTTCCAACCTGGTGTATTGTATTATTGTATTGTATTGAAGCTGACTTCTTCACCACAACACTTCACGTGCTCAGGTCCTTCTGTTGGCATTAGCTTATGTGCAGCAATGTCATAGACTTATAGAATGCTTTCGTTTGGACAGGACCTTTAAAGATCATCTAGTCCAATCCACCTGCAGTGAGGAGGGACAGATATCTTCAACTACATCAGTCTGTTGCTCCTGGGAAAGTAGATCAAAACCTGTTCTTCTTCTTCTAGGAGAGGAAATTACAAGTAGCCTGTGAATAGTGTTGATGATTATTTTTGAGGCTGGGGATAAAAAAACCCATGTCTTTTTAAGATCAGAGTGAAAAATACTTGGGATGAGCTGCTGCTTTATTTTCTGGTGAACTGTTAGGTTTTCAGGTGTGTGGCAGTATTTCCATATGAGAGATGCTCCAGGGATCACTTATGCAATGTACCACTTCCTGTGTTTTACTTGGTAAACATCCACGTGATATTATATGCAGATGATTTTTGAAACAAACATTCATAGCTGATTGAGCCTGGTATCAGTCATCCTCTGCTTATGATCACTAAGCTCCTCCAAAGGCATGTTATCACTCGAATAAGTAGTCTAGGACATGCTGGAAAATAAAACTCTGAAATGAGCGTATGGGAAGAATTTGAGAAACTTCTAGCTCCTGCCCTTTGTACTGACAGCATTTTGCTGCATCAGTAACTCATTAAACATGCCAGTGCAAAGTCTGCTCCTGTAAAGGAGGCACCATCAGCTGAAGGGACAGTGTTGTACAGGCAGATCTACAGGGAGAGCTGGGAACTTCCTTGTGACCAGTTGAGGACCCATTGCTAGGGCAGAGGCCAGACAGGCCCCGTTAGATGAGGTCATCTACTGTCCAGAGGATGCACATATCAATGTCAAACACTCTTTTGATGTCTGAACTGACACCTCCCCACCCAGGAGCATGTGTGCTGCAGAAAGGCAAACCTACAAAGGCTAGCTTGTCCTCCTGTGTCAACATCTACACTTGGGTAAGAGCACACACTTTATGACCAACATAAATCAGCAGATTTCCTCTGGCTGCTGCCGTTTCAACTTGCTGTTGCTGAGCAACAGGGTCATTTCAGCAGAACTGGAAGGAACCAAATGCACAGCACAGGGGAAAAAATGTATGGAGGCCATGTCTCAACCATTAGAAAGATTTTCCACATCGTTCAGAATTAATTCTTTATTTTATATCACCCAGAGAATTCATTCTTCCCATCAGCTCCTGCAAAATGACATTATTTGGTAATTTGACATGTATATCAGTCAAAACAGGCACGTCATGCTTCTCCTCATTTCCATTCATAACAGAGTCTTTGCTAACAGAACTGATTAGTCTTCTTCTTATTGAAATGGTTTGGGTTTATGGTTTTTTTTCCTTAACCTCAAATAAATGCTTTTCAAGTCACAATTGTTTTTCAAGCACTCTTTTTGCATTCTTGTTTCTGATACACAGATGATACCAAACTGATAAGAAACATATATGCTGGGCAGGAGTTTCCTGGACTGCTTTCCCTCCCAGTGTCAGTAAAACACAGCAAAAGAGATGTCACTGTATTTAACAGTCCAAAATAATAAGATAACAATATCTGCTGTGGTTTAGCTGCCCTGCTGCCCTGGATGCAGCTACACACCTCATAGTCCTGCGTGGGGTTTGCTATGTGAGGTCTGCCATCTACAGCTACCTGAAGGCAGGCTGCAGCCAGGTGGGGGTTGATCTCTTCTCCCTGGTAACCATCACCAGAACAAGAGGACACAGTCTCAAGCTGCACCAGGGGACGTTCAGCCTGGATATTAGGAAGAAATTCTTCATAGAAAGAGAGATTGCCCATTGGAATGTGCTGCCCAGGGAGGTGGTGGAGTCACCATCCCTGGAGGTGTTTACGAAGAGCCTGGCTGAGGCACTTGGTGCCATGGTTTAGTTGATCAGATGGTGTTGGGTGATAGGTTGGACTCAATGATCTCGACAGTCTTTTCAGCCTGGTTAGTTCTGTATTGTGTATAAGGTAAGGAGAGGGAAAGCATGAATGGAGATGTAAGAAATTGCAGGATACTGAGCAAGGACCAGCAGATTTTTGTCAGCAAAGCCCACTGCTCTCCCTTCCCAACACAACACTGCTTCCTTACAATGTGCAGGGCACACTGACACGATCAGCAGCAGTCCCAAGACATAGGCTGCAGCTCTCATTTCCTCTTCCAGCAAACCAGTCTCTGGGCAGGTGCAGAAAAGGCCAACCTTCACTGCCACTCAGTGAAGATGCTACACCCTTGATGAAGCTGAACTGTGAAGAGGAAGCATCCAGCCCAGGTTATCTGGAGACCCTTGTAGAAGCTGTACCACAAGCAAGAGAGATGAGTGCAGCATGTTAGCATTTGAGGTGCTCAGATCTGAGGACATGCAACAATGTAATCTGCTTTATCTGATCCTCCAGGACTGCTGTGTGTTTTGCCTGGTTTGAGCATGTTGGACATGAAATGCAAGCAGTATGAAGAATGTCCTGCTAATGATTATCTAATCTTTCAAATCTTGACCTTTAGCATAGAGGGTAGGACTGGCACAGAATTTGGACATAGCTAGGGATATTTCACCCACTAAGAAAGACTCTAGATAGGAGGAAGCAGTGCTGTGCATTCATAGAATCATAGAATCAACCAGGTTGGAGGAGACCTCCAAGATCATCCAGGCCAACCTATCACCCAGCCCTATCCAATCAACCAGACCATGGCACTCAGTGCCTCATCCAGGCTTTTCTTGAAGGTCTCCAGTGATGGTGACTCCACCACCTCCCTGGACAGCACATTCCAAGGGCCAATCTCTCTTGCTGGGAAGAACTTCTTCCTAACATCCAGCCTGAACCTCCCCTGGCACAGCTTGAGACTCTGTCCTCTTGTTCTGGTGCTGGGTGCCTGGGGGAACAGACCGACCCTTTCAAAGGAAACACTTGTTCCCCCCTCCCTCAGAGCCTAAGAATTGCAAACACTGTGGCAAGTGAGTTTTTACACACAGGTGGACAGCTCTCTGGTGCTTTCACTTTGTCTTGTGAGGGAAACCTGCCCTCAGGTGGTACAGCTTCTGTTGTCACCAGCAGTTCAGCTTACTTGACATCTTGAACAAGGTGGGGAAACGTTAAAAAGTCTTAAAGTAAATACACCCCAATGACTTAAGCCTCTCACTCTGCTTATTGTCAAAGGCACAGACAGACCAAGTTAATTAGTTTCCCATGCATAGCAATTAAAAGTCTTTAAACAGGAGCTGGAAACAATTTTTCATAGATCTGGAACAGAATTGATTGTCTGAGGTCACCAAAGGCTATGTGACTCCTAATAATAAAAAGGATCAGGTACTGACACACAGACACCTACCCTACTCAACTGAGCCGACACACCCTGGCATGGACCCAGCCTTTGTCAACCAGTAGCCCCCAGGTAGTGCCTAGACGTAGCACAACAGGCAACATCATCCTCTCTTGGCTCCAGCATTTCCTTCACTTAACCATCAATAGGTTTGCAGATCACACTGAGCTGGGCAGGATGGTAGGAAGGCTATAGAGGGGGACCTGGACAGGCTGCATTGATGGGCCAATCATATGGGCTTAACAAGACCAAGTGCTGGGCCCTGCCCCTGGGCCACACCACCCCCACGCAATGCTACAGCTTGGGGCAGAGTGGCTGGAAAGCTGCCTACCAGAAAAAGACATGGGGACGCTGGTGAGTATGTGCCAGTACTGTGCCCAGCTGACCAGGTACTGGTTGAGAGTAAGCAGAACATGAGCCTGCAGTGTGCCCAGGCAGCCAGGAGGGCCAATGGCATCCTGGCCTGCATCAGGAACAGTGTGGCCAGCAGGAGCAGGGAGGTCATTCTGCCCCTGGACACTGCACTGGTTAGGCCACACCTTGAGTCCTGTGTCCAGTTCTGGGCCCCTCAGTTTAGGAAGGAGGTTTTCTTGCTGGAATGTGTCCAGAGAAGGGCAAGGAGGCTGGGGAGGGGTTTGGAACACAAGCCCTATGAGGAGATGCTGAGGGAGCTGGGGTTGCTTAGCCTGGAGAAGAAGAGACACAGGGGTGGCCTTCTTGCTCTCTCCAACTCCCTGAAGGGAGGTTGTAGCCAGGCAGAGGTTGGTCTCTTCTCCCAGGCAGCCAGTACCAGAACAAGAGGACACAGTCTCAGGCTGCGCCAGGGCAGGTTTAGGCTGGAGGTTAGGAAGAAGTTCTATACAGAGAGAGTGATTGCCCATTGGGATGTGCTGCCCAGGGAGGTGGTGGAGTCACCTTCATTGGAGGTGTTCAGGAGGAGACTTGATGGGGTGCTTGGTGCCATGGGTTAGTTGTTTAGGTGGGTTGGATTGGTTGATGGGTTGGACGCGATGATCTTGAAGGTCTCTTCCAACCTGGTGTATTGTATTGTATTGTATTGCTTAGATTTTTGCTTAAATCATTCAAGCTGTCTTCACTTTCCTTGTACATGGAGTTTGTTACCCACAATGGACCATCAGAGCCTATAACCATACTTTGTAAGTAAGTTAGGGCAGTGTCTGAAGATACCACCACCCGAAATAATACATATGAAATATATTTGTATTTTTATAACAATGCCCCAAATAACTGTGTTCAGTTTTGGGCCCTCCCTGTAAGAAGGACATTGAGGTCCTGGAGCATGCTCAGAGAAGGGCAACAAAACTGGTGAAGCATCTAGGGCACAAGCCTTTGAGGAGGACCTGGAAGAACTTGGGTTGTTTAGTCTGGAGAAAAGGCTGAAGGGAGACTTTATCACTCTCTACAACTACTTGAGGTTGTAACACAGTAAGTGTTGATCCCTTTGCCTCTCAACAAGCAATAGGACAAGATGAAAGAGCTTCAAGTTCCACCAGAGGAGGTTTAGTCATGAGGTCTTGGGTGACAGGTTGGACTTGATGATCTTTGGGGTCTTTTCCAACCTTGGTGATTCTATGATTCTATGATTGAATATTAGAAGAAAATTCTTCACTGAAAGGGTTTTCAAACACTGGAATAGGGTCCCCATGGAGTTGGCTATCCCTGGAGGTGCTTAAGAGATGCATTGAAGTAGTGCTAAGGGACATGGTTTAGTAGTGGACTTGGTTGTACTGGGTTAATGATTGTATTTGATGGTCATAAAGGTTTTATCCAACCTAAATGATTCTTCTCAAGGGGCAAACAAATGGCAGAGCAGTTTATCTTGCCTCATATGCTGTGGCAAGAGCCTCAGGGACTAGGGCAATGAGATCCAGTCTGACTCTGGATGAAATCCTGGCCACAGGATCAGTATTTCAAACTGCCCTAGGGAGCGATGCGGCCTGAAGTGCTTAGGAGTGAGCAACAGAATCAATTCTTTGATTAAAGAGAAGCACCTGTGTGGGAAAATACAACTCAGTTGCACTTGCAATTACTTCAGAGCAATTGCTTCCACTTTAGACCCACTAATGTCAATGAGTTTTGTTTTTAGGGTTTTTTTGAAAGTAAAACAAAACCACATGTGCACACAGTTGCAAAAAAGCAAATGTTTCCTAGGAAAACCTCAATTTTCCCCTCCTTATGCTCTTGTGGAAAGAGATAGGTTAGAAAATGGATAAAATTCTTGAGCTTGGAAAACTGACAAAGTACAAATCCCCTCACTTTAGATTAAACATTCTTGGATCAATTATCCATTTAATGGAATAAAGATAAAATCAGTGGGAGATTATGGATCATTGAAAATCAGTATAATTAAAAGAAGTAGAAGAGAAGAGAAGAGAAGAGAAGAGAAGAGAAGAGAAGAGAAGAAGAAGAGAAGAGAAGAGAAGAGAAGAGAAGAGAAGAGAAGAGAAGAGAAGAGAAGAGAAGAGAAGAGAAGAGAAGAGAAGAGAAGAGAAGAGAACAAACCAGGTTGGAAGAGACTTTCAAGATCATCGTGTCCAACCTATCATCCAACACCACCTAATCAACTAAACCATGGTACCAAGCAACCACCATCTCCACAGGCAGCCCATTCCAATGGGCAATCACTCTCCTGTGTAGAACTTCCTCCTAACCTCCAGCCTAAACCTCCCCCAGCGCAGCCTGAGACTGTGTCCTCTTGTTCTGGTACTGGCTGCCTGGGAGAAGAGGCCAACCTCTGCCTGGCTACAACTTCCCTTCAGGTAGTTGTAGAGAGCAAGAAGGTCACCCCTGAGTCTCCTCTTCTCCAGGCTAAGCAACCCCAGCTCCCTCAGCCTCTCCTCACAGGGCTGTGCTCCAGACCCCTCACCAGCTTTGTTCCCCTTCTCTGGACACGTTCCAGCAAGTCAACATCCTTCCTAATCTGAGGGGCCCAGAACTGGACACAGGACTCAAGGGGTAGCCTAACCAGTGCAGTGTACAGGGGCACAATGACCTCCCTGCTCCTGCTGGCCACACTCTTCCTGATGCAGGCCAGGATGCCATTGGCCTTCTTGGCTGCCTGGGCACACTGCAGGCTCATGTTCAGCCTCCCATCAACCAGTACCCCCAGGTCCCTCTCTGCCTGGCTGCTCTCAGCCACTCTGACCCCAGCCTGTAGCACTGCCTGGGGTTGCTGTGGCCAATGTGCAGACCCCAGCACTTGGATGTGTTCAATCTCCTGCCCTTGGACTCTGCCCATCTGTCCAGCCTGTCGAGGTCCCTCTGCAAAGCCTCTCTGCCCTCCAGCAGATCAACTCCTGCCCCCAGCTTGGTGTCATCTGCAAATTTACTGATGATGGACTCAATGCCCTCATCCAGATCATCAATAAAGATGTTGAAGAGCATGGGGCCCAGCACTGATCCTTGGGGCACACCACTAGTGCCTGGCTGCCAGCTGGATGTGGCACCATTCACCACCACTCTCTGGGCTCAGCCTCCAGCCACTTCCTAACCCAGCTCAGAGTGCTGCTGTCCAAGCCAGGGGCTGACAGCTTGGCCAGGAGTTTGCTGTGGGGGATGGTGTCAAAGGTCTTGCTGAGGTCCAGGTAGACCATATCCACAGCCTGCCCCACATCCACTAGGCAGTCACCTGATCATAGAAGGAGATCAGGTTGGTCAGGCAGGACCTGCCCTTCCTAAATCCATGCTGGCTGGGCCTGAGCCGTTGGTCATCCTGTAAGTGTTGTGTGATTGCACTCAAGATGACCTGTTCCATAATCCATAAGGTGAGGAAAAAGTTCTTCACCGAGAGAGTGATTCGTCATTGGAATGTGCTGCCCAGGGAGGTGGTGGAGTTGCCGTCCCTGGAGGTGTTGAAGGGGAGATCGAACATGGCACTTGGTACCATGGTCTAGTTGTGAGGTCTGTTGGGACAGGTTGGACTTGATGATCCTTGGGGTCTCTTCCAACCTTGGTTATACTGTGATACTGTGATACTGTGATCTTGCCTGGCACTGAGGTCAGGCTGACAGGCCTATCATTCCCTGGCTCTTCCAACCGGCCCTGCTTGTGGATGGGCACCACGTTGGCAGCTTCCAGTGTTCTGGGACCTCTCCAGTGAGCCAGGGCTGTAGAAAAATGACGGAGATTGGCTTGGACAGCTCATCCGCCAGCTCCCTCAGCACCCTAGGATGGATCCCATCCGGTCCCATGGCCTTGTGGGGGTCCAAGCGGCTCGGAAGATCTCTAACTCCCTCCTGGAGCAGCTGGAAACTATGCAGCTCTCTGGCTCCTTCTGCCAGCTCTGCAGGCCAGCTGTCTGGAAGATGTTCTGTCCTGCTAGTAAAGATTGAGGAAAAGAAGGTGTTAAGTCCCTCTGCCTTTTCCTCATCCTTTGTTACAACGTTCCCCTCCATGCCCACCAAGGAGTGGAGCTTGTCCTTGCCCTTTCTCTTGCTATTAATATATTTATAGAAGGACTTTTTGTTGTCCTTCACAGCAGAGGCCAGTCTGAGCTCCAAATGTGCTTTTGCCTCCCTAATTTTCTTCCTGCATGTCCTAGCAACATCCCTAAACATTCCATGGGTTGCCTCCCCTTTCTTCCAAAGATGATGCACCCTCTTTTTTTCCCTTAGTTCTATTAGAAGCTCATTGCCCATCCAGGCTGGCCGTCTGCCCTGGGGCTCATCTTCCAGCACACTGGCACAGCCTGTTCCTGCACCTTCAAGAGTTCTGCCTTGAAGAAGATCACACTATCACTTAAAAAGAAACTCTACAGGCAGTGGAGGGAAGGACAGATAGAACAGGGGGGATATAAGGAAGCTGCCTGAGCAGCAAGAGGCCTGGTTAGGAAAGCCAAAGCAGAGTTTGAACTGAATCTAGCCAGGGGGTTAAAGGGAACACTAAGAATTTCTATAGGTATGTTAATGGCAAGAAGAAGACCAGGGAAGGTGTGGCCCCCTCAGAAAGGAAAGTGGTGAATTAATCACAAGTGATGTGGAAAAGGCTGAGGTACTCAATCACTTCTTTACCTCAGTCTTCACTGCAAGGGCCTCCAGCCACACTCCTGGTGTCATGGCAGACGATGCCAGGGACGGGGAGGAAGAACTGCCCATGGTAAGTGAAGCTCAGGTTGGTGATCACCTGAAGAGCCTGAAAGTGTTCAAGTCCATGGGACCCGACGGGATACACCCATGGGTGCTGAGAGAACTGGCAGATGAGGTTGCCAAGCCCCTCTCTAGTCTATTCCAAAAGTCCTGGCAGCCTGGGGCAGTCCCCACA
Organism: Picus viridis; assembly: GCA_033816785.1. Taxonomy (NCBI): domain Eukaryota; kingdom Metazoa; phylum Chordata; class Aves; order Piciformes; family Picidae; genus Picus; species Picus viridis. Next base: position 96,752,413 of record CM066606.1, on the reverse strand, counting down.
GACTGGAAAAGGGGAAACATTGCTCCCATCAGCAAAAAGGGTAAGAAGGAGGAACCAGGGAACTCCAGGCCAGTCAGTCTCACCTCTGTGCCCAGAAAGATCATGGAGCAGATCCTCCTGGAGGCACTACTGACTCAGAAGAATAGTGAAGAGGTGATTGGGAATAGTCAGCATGGCTTTGCCAAGGGCAAATCCTGCCTGACAAACCTGGTGGCCTTCTATGAGCAGGTGACAGCATTAATAGCTGAGGGGCGAGCAACTGATGTCGTTTACCTGGACTTGAGCAAAGCCTTCGACACTGTCCCGCACCACCTCCTGGTCTCCAGGCTGGTGACACATGGGTTTGATGGGTGACCACTAGATGGATACAGAACTGGCTTGATGGCCGCACCCAAAGAGTGGCTGTCAATGGGTCCATGTCCCAGTGGAGGCCAGTGACAAGCAGAGTCCCTCAGGGATCAGTCCTGGGACCTGTCTTGTTCAACATCTCTGTGGGTGCCATGGACAGTGGCACTGAGTGCACCCTCAGCAAGGTTGCTGATGACACCAAGCTGTGTGGTGCAGTGGACACGCTGGAGGGAAGGGATCCATCCAGAGGGACCTGGACAGGCTGGAGAGGTGGGCACAAGCCAACCTCATGAGCTTCAACAAGACCAAGGGCAGGCAACTGCATCTGGGTCGAGGCAATCCCAGGCACAAATCCAGGCTGGGCAGGGACTGGCTGGAGAGCAGCCCTGAGGAGAGAGACTTGGGGGTGCTGGTGGACCAGAAGCTCAACAGGAGCTCTCAATGTGCACTTGCAGCCCAGAAAGCCAATCAGATCCTGGGCTGCATCAGGAGAAGTGTGGCCAGCAGGTCAAGGGAGGTGCTTCTCCCCCTCTACTCAGCTCTGATGAGACCCCACCTGGAGTACTGCCTCCAGTTCTGGAGCCCCTAGTACAAGAGGGATCTGGAGGTGCTGGAGCGTGTCCAGAGAAGGGCCATGAGGATGAGCAGAGGGCTGGAGCACCTCTCCTGTGAGGACAGACTGAAGGAGTTGGGGCTGTTCAGTCTGGAGAAGAGAAGACTCCCAGGTGACCTCATTGTGGCCTTCCAGTATCTGAAGGGGGCTACAGGAAGGCTGGGGAGGGACTTGTCAGGCTCTCAGGTAGTGATAGGACTAGGGGGAATGGAATGAAGCTGGAGGTGGGGAGATTCAGGCTGGATGTGAGGAGGAAGTTCTTCCCCATGAGAGTGGTGAAGCCCTGGAATGGGTTATCCAGGGAGGTGGTTGAGGCCCCGTCCCTGGAGGTGTTAAAGCCCAGGCTGGATGAGGCTGTGGCCAGCCTGATGTAGTGTGGGGTGTCCCTGCCCATGGCAGGTGGGTTGGAACCAGATGATCCTTGTGCTCCCTTCCAACCCTGACTGATTGTATGATTCTATGATTCTATTATTTTGAATCACATTAAATGACTATAACTAAGGGCTCCATCTCTAAGTGGAATTTCTATTGAGGAGACTGTTCTAATAACCTCATGCTATCTTCCCTTTCCATACTGCCTCCCTGTAAGACATAGAAGGAGTAGACTGTTTAAGAGATAGCAAACCTTTAAAAGAGCTTCTAAAAAGCAGAGAGAGAAGCTGGTGGATTAAAAACTGCACTCACAGCCCTCTGGGCCAATCATACCCTGGGCTGCATCCAAAGTAGTGTGGCCAGCAGGTTAAGGCAGGTGATTGTCCCCCACTACTGTGCTCTCATGAGACCTCCAACTGCAGTGCTGTGCCCAGCTCTAGTGTCCTCAGCGTAAATAAAACATGGACATGTTAGATCAGGTCCAGAGTAGAGCCACACAAAAACGATCAGGAGCATGGAACACTTCTATAAAGGGAAGTCAAGAGAGTTCAGGTTGCTAGGCCTGGAGAAAACAAAGCTCCAGGAACACCTTGTAGAGGCTTTTCAGTACCTAAAGGGAGGCTCTAAGACAGGACACAAGATTATGATTGTAAACTAAACAAGGGGAGATTCAGACTAAAGGAAGACATTTTTTACACTGAGGGTGGTGAAGCAGTGGGACAGATTGCCCAGAGAGATGTTATGTACTTCACCCCTGGAAACATTCCAGGTCATGTTGGACAAGGCTCTGATTAATATGATGCAGTTGAAGATGTCCCTGCTCACTGCAGAGCAGTTGAATTAAATGAACTTCTAAAAGCCCATTCCAACCCACAACATTCCACAAAACTATCATTCTAAGTTACAAAATGATGTGTGTAGAAGGAAACTCCTTGGTCCCTTCCTGCACTGCCATTGCAAGCTGTGCTGGAATTCACTGCCATGCAGCTGGTGAGACATTCTACCCTGAAAGCAGACCACATCCTGCACATGTATTGCAGAGGAGAGGCTGCAGTCTGTGAAAATCCCGCTGAGTGCCAGACAAGTGTGCAGGGCAAGACAACTACACAAGAACAGGGAAGACCTGATAAGGACATTGAGACTCTTGAAGGTGCCCAGAGATGGGCAACGAGGCTGGGGAGAGGCCTTGAGCACAAGCCCTGTGAGGAGAGGCTGAGGGAGCTGGGGCTGTTTAGCCTGCAGAAGAGGAGGCTCAGGGGAGACCTCATTGCTCTCTACAACTACCTGAAAGATGATTGTAGCCAGGAAGAGGTTGGTCTCTTCTCTCTAGCAACTAGCACCAGAACAAGGGGACACAGTCTCAAGCTGTGCCAGGGGAGGTTCAGGCTGGATGTTAGGAAGAAGTTCTTCATAGAGAGAGTGATTGCCCATTGGAATGTGCTGCCCAGGGAGGTGGTGGAGTCACCATCCCTGGAGGTGTTTAGGAAGAGATTTGATGGGATGCTTGGTGCCATGGTTTAGCTGATTAGGTGGTGTTGGGTGATAGATTGGACAAAGGTCTCTTGCAATCTGGTTAATTCTGTTCTATTCTATTCTATCTTTCTCTCAACATCAGGACAAGAATATCAGTAAACTTCCTGTTCCTGGAGCTGGTATGTATGTTTCATTACACATTCCCAACTCAGCTTCATCTTCCCTTTTCTTTGTTGTTTTCATCCAACTCACACGACAGAGAACACAAGCAAGTGGCAGCATCTGACAGCCAAATGCAGGATCCTCAGCCACCTCCTACTGCATGAAATGTCTTGGCTTTACTCTCAGCCAGATGGAGATACAATCCTTCCCTGCATTCATGCATTCCCTGCATACAAAGCAGTAGTTTTCACCTGAATAGAAGATTTAGAATGATAACCTCTTTGACACATTTCAGTGATTCACTTCAGCATCACCCAACAGATCACTTATCTTCAATTTGCCCTTATCTGAACTGCACAGATGACTCTAACTTACCTACCCAGGAATATCTTCAATACACAAACTCTCCCTCCCAGGAGAGGGAAATGCCACTTAACAGCAAGTGTCATGTGGTGGTCCCTGAGTAACACGATGCCCCTGTGCATGCTGGACAGTGTGAGCTGCTAGCAAGCTTGCCACATGTAGTAAATCCAAGCTTTATCCAAGAAATGTGGAACACAGCAATAACGTGGAAGAACAATAAGAAAAGGGAAAAAATAAAAACAACAAAACCAAACAAAAAACCCACATAGAAATAATGATTTCCTCATTTCCTTAGAGGATATTGAAGTTCTGCCCTTCACCCCTAGAAAATCCTTCACTCTTTGAGCCTTTGCTCTGATTCTTGGTTTGCTGTGTGCTGCTGGTGATGGACGTGGCCACCAAGCCCTGCAGGGAAGTCTTGTAGCTTCTGCCACACCACCAAACACTGCAGACTCACTAACCCTCGAATATCCTTAGCCACAACACTCTCTGGCTGCCGCCACAAAAGCTTTTTTAGGGCTCCCTGCATCCACATTCCTGCCACAGCAGTGTCCATACACAGCAATCCGCCAGCAGGACTCTTGCTGGTGTTGACTCAAGAGCTTATTGCCCTCAGCAGTTTGTTGGAAAGTACATACCATTCATTTCTCTCCTCAGATACCTGAAGGGACAGGATTTAATCCCTGTGGGGTGGAGAATGATGAACGCCATGTGATCTGGCAAGAAAATGCACGGCACCAGAGAGTCACTTCATCCAGGCACAAGAGCAGTACTCCCAGGGGGCTAGGAGGGCAACAAAACTATTACAGAGGCATTTAGCAAAGGTCTTGTGCAGGCAAGATTACATACCATTTGATCACCTTTCATCCACACAGTACAGAACATGCTGTTTCATTGTACTATTTCAACTACAAAAGAGCAAAAATTGGGTTCAGGAAAGAGAGGATCCACACAGCAGTGCTACAGGCAGATCACTCCATCCAAATAAAGTGTGGAGAGTTTTCATGAGACAGCAAGAGAGTACCTTGAGCCAGAGCATGAGTGATACTGCTTTGGGATAAATTCATCATGTTAAAGTTTTAATTTTACTAAGCCAGAGATGAAATCTGATACAAAGAAGAGAGGGAAGAATTAGATCTGTTTCAAAAGGGCAAAGGCATTAACATTCCAAATGATAACTGAATAATCTGCTAGGAATTGACAGCAGAATATCAGGAACAGAGCAGAAAGGAACACCTGTCCTTATCCCTGAGGTGTCTGTAGGTATGCTGAAAAGAAGCAGAGGGGTATCATGGAAATAATTTGGAATGGAATGGAATGGAATGGAATAGAATAGAATAGAATAGAATAGAATAGAATAGAATAGAATAGAATAGAATAGAATAGAATAGAATAGAATAGAATAGAATCAATAAGGTTGGAAAAGATCTTCAAGGTCATCGAGTCCAACCTATCACCCAACACTATCTAATCTAATGAACCATGGCACCAAGGGGCCTCATCCAGTTGCCTCTTGAATACCTCCAGTGATGGGGACTCTACCACCTCCCTGGGCAGCACATTCCAATGGCCAATCTCTCTTGCTGGGAAGAACTTCTTCCTAACATCCAGCCTAAATCTCCCCTGGCACAGCTTGAGACTGTGTCCTCTTGTTCTGGTGCTGGGTGCCTGGGAGAAGAGACCAACCCCCACCTGGCTACAACCTCCCTTCAGGGAGTTGTAGACAGCAAGAAGGTCTCCCCTGAGCCTCCTCTTCTCCAGGCTAAGCAACCCCAGCTCCCTCAGCCTCTCCTCACAGGGCTGTGCTCCAGACCCCTCCCCAGCTTTGTTGCCCTTCTCTGGACACATTCCAGCATCTCAACATCTTTCCTAAACTGAGGGGCCCAGAACATCAAGCATGCTTGAGGTTCAATTTGGTTGAGACATCCAGACTTTACCCACTGAATACCAAAGTCCTTTAGTACAAAAATCTTCACTATTTTATATGTTGCCTCCCATGAAAGGCATAGCAGAAAATCTCTCCCCTGACTGATGCTTCCTGGAAGCTGAAGTTGTCTATCACCTTTAGCACAAGCAAGGCTCAGGAGCAGCAGGTGTCAAAGAAGAAACTGCACAAGAAGGATGCAATCTGCAAAGCTCCAGCCTGAATTCTGCTGGGATCTTGTGGAACAGCCCTGCACAGCAAGTCCAAACACCCATCACCTTGTTTCCAGAATAGATGGAAATCGGAGCCGTAAGGGTGTCACTGCCTCCCAGGGTGGTAATTCTGCAGGAGTACACAAGGCTGGCATAGAACAGCCAGACCAGTGCCACCCTTCAAGCTAGAGCACAGTGCAGGATAAGGACTTTTGAAGCCTACAATAGCAGAGTAGGAATATCAGCAAGAATGTTGTGCATTGCCCTGACAGCAATTCATCTCCCAGAGGAGGTCACTCACCTGCATGTTGTAGATTTACGTAATGAACAAGGGAGGTAACAGAGGCCTCATTTGCAGTGTGACCAATAACCACACCAGCAAGTTTTGCACACTCTTTGTCCAATTGTCCTTTCAAAGAATGATGGCTATTTGTCAGACTTGCAGAAACTCGTGCTTGTAGAGGAAGCTGTGAGCAAGCCACCAAAGAAATGTACCTAAGCACCTCTGACATCAGACATGTGGGGTTGCTCATGTGCTCCTCCAATGCACATCGTCAGATTTCTCCTGATTAGGGAGAGGTAACCACAGACCAGTGCTGGAGAAGGCCTTAAGGCATGTCACAAAGCCATCCAGGATTTATCTTCTGGGAACTCATCCAACAGCATTCAAAGGATAACTGAGAATCATTTATAAACTCGGAGATAAAGGACCAGAGCCCTAGCTACTCAAAATAATCAATCCTGACAGGCATGTGAGTGATTAGACCTCAGAGAACTTACATCTGTTCTTGTTTCCCTTGCTAAATCATGGACTAATCTTTCTACTGTGTTATTATTTGTAACACAATAATGCCTTTTGCCTCAGAGAAATTGGCTTTGTTGCATCAACATGGGCCAGATGAAAAACCTGTCTGTGTGACACTAGAACAGATTGCCCAATGAGGTGGTAGAAGCCCCATCCCTGGAACATTCCAGGTCAGGTTGGACAGGGCTCTTGAGCAATCTGATCTAGTTGAAGATGCTCCTGCAGAAGGGTTGGACAAAGTCAGCTTCAAACATCCCTTCCAACTTCAGCTGTTCTAGACCATACAGCCAAGCACCCCATCAAGTCTTCTCCTGAACACCTCCTGTGAAGGTGACTCCACCACCTCCACGGGTAGCCGATTCCAATGGGCAATCACTCTCTCCGTGTAGAACTTCTTCCTAACATCCAGCCTAAACCTGCCCTGGCGCAGCCTGAGACTGTGTCCTCTTGTTCTGGTGCTGGATGCCTGGGAGAAGAGGCCAACCTTTGCCTGGCTACAACCTCCCTTCAGGTAGTTGTAGAGAGCAATAAGGTCACCCCTCAGTCTCCTCTTCTCCAGGCTAAGCAACCCCAGCTCCCTCAGCCTTTCCTCATAGGGCTTGTGTTCCAAACCCCTCACCAGCTTTGTTGCCCTTCTCTGGACACGTTCCAGCAAGTCAACATCCTTCCTAATCTGAGGGGCCCAGAACTGGACACAGTACTCAAGGTGCGGCCTAACCAGTGCAGTGTACAGGGGCACAATGACCTCCCTGCTCCTGCTGGCCATGCTGTTCCTGATGCAAGCCAGGATGCCATTGGCCTTCTTGGCTGCCTGGGCACACTGCAGGCTCATGTTCAGCCTACAATCAACCAGTACCCCCAGGTCCCTCTCTGCCTGGCCACTCTCCAGCCACTCTGACCCCAGCCTGTAGCACTGCCTGGGGTTGTTGTGGCCAATGTGCAGAACCCGGCACTTGGATGTGTTCAATCTCATGCCATTGGACTCTGCCCATCTGTCCAGCCTGTCGAGGTCCCTCTGCAAAGCCTCTCTGCCCTCCAGCAAATCAACTGCTGCCCCCAGCTTGGTGTCATCTGCAAATTTACTGATGATGGACTCAATGCCCTCATCCAGATCATCAATAAAGATGTTGAAGAGCATGGGGCCCAGTACTGATCCCTGGGGCACACCACTAGTGACAGGCCGCCAGCTGGATGTGGCGCCATTCACCATTACTCTCTGGGCTCAGCCTCCAGCCAGTTCCTAACCCAACACAGTGTGATCCTGTCCAAGCCACGGGCTGCCAGCTTGGCCAGGAGTTTGCTGTGGGGAACGGTGTCAAAGGCCTTGCTGAGGTCCAGGTAGACCACATCCACAGGCCTCCCCACATCCACCAGGCGGGTCACCTGATCATAGAAGGAGATCAGGTTGGTCAGGCAGGACCTGCCCCTCCTAAATCCATGCTGGCTAGGCCTGAGCCCCTGGCCATCCTGTAAGTGCTGTGTGATCGCACACAAGATGACCCGTTCCATAATCTTGCCTGGCACTGAGGTCAGGCTGACAGGCCTATCATTCCCTGGCTCATCCAACCGGCCCTTCTTGTGGATGGGCACCACGTTAGCCAGCTTCCAGTCTTCTGGGACCTCTCCAGTGAGCCAGGACTGCTGAAAAATGATGGAAAGTGGCTTGGACAGCTCATCTGTCAGCAATCTCAGCACCCTAGGATGGATCCCATCCGGTCCCATGGCCTTGTGGGGGTCCAAGCGGCTCAGTAGATCTCTAACTTCCTCTTGGAGCAGTGGGAAACTATGCAGCTCTCTGGCTCCTTCTGCCAGCTCTGCAGGCCAGCTGTCTGGAAGACGTTCTGCCCTGCTAGTGAAGACTGAGGCAAAGAAGGTGTTAAGTACCTCTGCCTTTTCCTCATTCTTTGTTACAACGTTCCCCTCTGTGTCAACCAAGGAGTGGAGCTTCTCCTTGCCCTTCTTCTTGCTATTGATGTATTTATAGAAGGACTTTTTGTTGTCCTTCACAGCAGAGGCCAGTCTAAGTTCTAAATGGGCTTTTGCCTCCCTAATTTTCTTCCTGCACAACCTAGCAACATCCCTAAACATTCTGTAGGTTGCCTCCCCTTTCTTCCAAAGATGATACACCCTCTTTTTTTCCCTAAGTTCTATTAAAAGTTCATTGCCCATCCACGCTGGCCGTCTGCCCCGGCGGCTCATCTTCCGGCACACCGGCACAGCCTGTTCTTGCACCTTCAATAGTTCTGCCTTGAAGTAGGCCCAGCTCTCCTGGACCCCTTTGTTTTTAAGGGCTGATTCCCAAGGAACCTTCTGAATTAGTTCCTTGAGTAGCCTGAAGTCTGCCCTCCGGAAGTCCAGAGTGGAGGTCTTCTTGCTGCCCCTCTTGGCTTGGCTGCATACTGAAAACTCTATTATGTCATGGTCACTGGTGCCTAAACACCCTCCGACCACCACATCACCCACCAGCCCTTCCCTGTTGGTGAAGAGGAGGTCAAGCAGAGCCTTACCCCTGGTAGGCTCACGCAGCACCTGGGATAAGAAGCTGTCCTCCATGCACTCTAAGAACCTCCTAGACTGCCTCCTCTCTGCTGTGTTGAGAGGAGGCAGTCTAGGAGGTTCTTAGAGTGCATGGAGGACAGCTTCTTATCTAGGATTCAAAAGCCAAGCCACCTGCAGTCTACTCCTTGAAAACCTGCCTGTGGATGTCTTTAGTCATCCAGCTCCCTAACAGAAACAGGAACCTTCTTTCTGTTCTTACTCCTAGAAAACTACCACCTGGGCAATCTAGGGTCATGTACTTTTTACTCTCTAGGTACTTAAGAACACACTGCAACAAGGCACAGTGACTTTCAAGCACACCAAGATAAGCTCATGCCCAGCACAAGGGATTGTGGAAATCCCAGGAAGAGTTTGGCTTCAGGGGCTGTGAAGCATCTCTCGTTGATTTAGTTAAGGTCTCTGAGGACATCACATGAGAAGCAGAGATGTGTGAGAAACCTGACAGTGCAGTGTACCAAGAAGTGCCATTTGCACCTTGCTCCATTCACAGTATCACAGTATCACAGTATCGCCAAGGTTGGAAGAGACCTTGAAGATCATCAAGTCCAACCTGTCACCACAGACCCCATGACTAGACCATGGCACCAAGTGCCACATCCAGTCCCCTCTTGAACACCTCCAGGGACGGCGACTCCACTACCTCCCTGGGCAGCACATTCCAATGACGAATCGCTCTCTCAGTGAAGAACTTTCTCCTCACCTCCAGCCTAAACTTCCCCTGGTGCAGCTTGAGACTGTGTCCCCTTGTTCTGGTGCTGGTTGCTAGAGAGAAGAGGCCAACCCCTTCCTCGCTACCCTTCAGGTAGTTGTAGAGAGCAATGAGGTCTCCCCTGAGCCTCCTCTTCTCCAGGCTAAACAACCCCAGCTCCCTCAGCCTCTCCTCACAGGGCTGTGCTCAAGGCTTCTCACCAGCCTTGTTGCCCTTCTCTGGACACCTTCAAGTGTCTCGATGTCCTTGCTAAACTGAGGGGCCCAGAACTGGACACAGGACTCAAGGTGTGGCCTAACCAGTGGAAAGTACAGGGGCACAATGACCTCCCTGCTCCTGCTGGACACACCATTCATAATGTAGGCCAGGATGCCATTGGCCTTCTTGGCTGCCTGGGCACACTGCTGGCTCATGTTCAGGCAGCTGTCGATCAGCACCCCAGGTCCCTCTCTGTTTGGGAGCTCTCAGCCACTCCGATCCCAGCCTGTAGCTCTGCATGGGGTTGTTGTGGCCAAAGTGCAGCACCTGGCACTTGGACTTGTTGAATGCCATCCCATTGGACTCTGCCCATCTGTCCAGCTGATCAAGGTCCCTCTGCAGAGCCCTTCTGCCCTCTAACTGACCAACATCTGCTCCCAACTTGGTGTCATCTGCAAACTTGCTGATGACTGTCTCAATGCCCTCATCCAGATCATCAATGAAGACACTGAAGAGGATGGGGCCTAGCACTGATCCCTGGAGCACACCACTGGTGACTGGCCTCCAGCTGGAGGTGGCACCATTCACCACCACTCTCTGGGCTCGGCCCTCCAGCCAGTTCCTAGCCCAGCTCAGAGTGCTGCTGTCCAAGCCACGAGCTGACAGCTGAGCCAGCAGTTTGCTGTGGGGGACGGTGTCAAAGGCCTTCCTGAAGTCCAGGCAGACCACATCCACAGGCCTCCCCACATCCACCAGGCAGTCACCTGATCATAGAAGGAGATCAGGTTGGAGAGGCAGGACCTGCCCTTCCTGAATCCATGTTGGCTGGAACTGAGCCCTTGGCCATCCTGCAGGTGTGCAGTTCTTGCCGCCAGGATGATCTGCTCCATTTTCCCTGGCACTGAGGTCAGGCTGCCAGGACTGGAGTTTCCGGGTTCCTCCATCCGACCCTTCTGGATGGGGACCACATTGGCCAGTTCCCAGTCATCTGGGACCTCACTGGTCAGCCAGGACTGGAGGAAAATATACAATACAAAATATACAATGCACAATAAACCAGGTTGGAAGAGACCTTCAAGATCATCGCGTCCAACCCATCAAACAATCCAACCCACCTAAACAACTAAACCATGGCACCAAGCACCCCATCAAGTCTCCTCCTGAACACCTCCAATGAAGGTGACTCCACCACCTCCCTGGGCAGCCCATTCCAATGGGCAATCACTCTCTCTGTAGAGAAGTTCTTCCTAACCTCCAGCCTAAACCTGCCCTGGCACAGCCTGAGACTGTGTCCCCTTGTTCTGGTACTGGCTGCCTGGGAGAAGAGACCAACCTCTGCCTGGCTACAACCTCCCTTCAGGGAGCTGGAGAGAGCAAGAAGGTCACCCCTCAGTCTCCTCTTCTCCAGGCTAAGCAATCCCAGCTCCCTCAGCCTTTCCTCACAGGGTTTGTGTTCCAAGCCCCTCACCAGCTTTGTTGCCCTACTCTAGACACATTCCAGCAAGAAAACCTCCTTCCTAAACTGAGGGGCCCAGAGCTGGACACAGGACTCAAGGTGTGGCCTAACCAGTGCAGTGTACAGGGGCACAATGACCTCCCTGCTCCTGCTGGCCACACTCTTCCTGATGCAGGCCAGGAGGCCATTGGCCCTCTTGGCTGCCTGGGCACACTGCAGGCTCATGTTCAGCCTACCATCAACCAGCACCCCCAGGTCCCTCTCTGTCTGGCTGCTCTCCAGCCACTCTGACCCCAGCCTGTAGCACTGCCTGGGGTTGCTGTGGCCAATGTGCAGAACTGGCACTTGGATGTGTTCAGTCTCCTGCCCTTGGACTCTGCCCATCTGTGCAGCCTGTCGAGGTCCCTCTGCAAAGCCTCTCTACCCTCCAGCAGATCAACTCCTGCCCCCAGCTTGGTGTCATCTGCAAATGTACTGATGATGGACTCCATGCCCTCATCCAGATCATCAATAAAGATATTGAACAGGCTGGGGCCCAGCACTGATCCTTGGGGCACACCACTAGTGCCTGGCTGCCAGCTGGATGTGGCACCATTCACCACCACTCTCTGGGCTCAGCCTCCAGCCACTTCCTAACCCAGCTCAGAGTGCTGCTGTCCAAGCCAGGGGTCGCCAGCTTGGCCAGGAGTTTGCTGTGGGGGACGGTGTCAAAGGTCTTGCTGAGGTCCAGGTAGACCACATCCACAGCCTGCCCCACATCCACCAGGCAGTCACCTGATCATAGAAGGAGATCAGGTTGGTCAGGCAGGACCTGCCCTTCCTAAATCCATGCTGGCTGGGCCTGATCCCTTGGCCATCCTGTAAGTGCTGTGTGATTGCACTCAAGATGACCTGTTCCATAACCTTGCCTGGCACTGAGGTCAGGCTGACAGGCCTATCATTCCCTGGCTCTTCCAACCAGCCCTTCTTGTGGATGGGCACCACGTTGGCAGCTTCCAGTCTTCTGGGACCTCTCCAGTGAGCTAGGACTGCTGAAAAATGATGGAGAGCGGCTTGGCCAGCTCACCTGCCAGCTCCCTCAGCACCCTAGGATGGATCCCATCTGGCCCCATGGACTTGTGAGTGTCCAAGTGGCTCAGCAGGTCCCGAACTAATTCCTCATGGATATCCAGGGCATTGCACTGCTCCCTGACCCCATCCCCCAGCTCAGGAGGCCACTCGTCCTGAACTCCTCCTGCCTTGCTCTTAAAGATTGAGGCAAAGAAGGTGTTCAGGCCCTCAGCCTTTTCCTCGTCTTCAGTCTCTGTGTTCCCCTCCAGGTCCAATAGGCAGTGCAGGTTCTTCCTGCCCTTCTTTTTGGCATTAACATATGTGTAAAAGTGCTTTTTGTTATCCTTCACAGAGGTGTTCAGCCTCAGCTCCAACTGGGCCTTTGCCTCTCTCATTTTTTTCCTACATAATCTAACAACTTCCTTAAACACACCTCGAGAAGCCTTCCCCTCCTTCCAAAGGTGATACAGCCTCTGTTTTTCCCTTAGTTCCTCCAGGAGCTGCTTGCTCATCCAGGCCCAGAGCCTTCCCCTCGGCTCATCTTTCGGCACATGGGCACCGCCGGCTCCTGTGCCTTCAAGAGCTCCTGTTTGAAGCAGCTCCAACCCTCCTGGACCCCTTGGTTCTTGAGGGCTGATACCCAGGGAACTTTGCAGATAAGTCTCTTAAACAGGCTGAAGTTTGCCCTCCAGCAGTCCAAGGTGAAGGTTCTGTTGGTGCTCCTCCCTAGCTCCTGCAGATTGAACACTTCACCATCTCATGGTCGCTGCACCCCAGGCAGCCTCCCACGGTCACGTCTCCCACCAGCCCTTCTCTATTGGAGAGCAGCAGGTCAAGCAGAGCCTGACCCCTGGTAGGCTCACTCAACAGCTGCATCAGGAAGTTGTCCTCCATGTGGTCCAGGAATCTTCTGGACTGCCTCCTCTCTGCTGAGTTAAGTTCTCAGCAGATATCTGGCAGGTTAAAGTCACCCACAAGGATAAGATCTGATGATCTTGAGACAGCCTCCAGTTGCTTATAGAATGTTTCATCTGCCTCCTCATCCTGGTTGGGTGGTCTATAAGAGACTCCAACCAGGATGTCAGATTTGTTGGTCTGCCCCCTGATTTGAACCCACAGGCTCTCAATCCCTTCATTTTCCACCTCAAGTTGTGTGGCAGAGAGTGACTCCCTGATATACAGAGCCACCCCTCCTCCTCTTCTCCCTTGCCTGTCTCTCCTGAAGAGCCTGTAACCCCCCAGTGCAGCACTCCAATCGTGCGTGTCGTCCCACCATGTCTATATCATAGTCACCCTGGTGGACCAGCACTTCCAGCTCCTCCTGCTTATTGCCCATGCTGCGTGCATTGGTGTACAGCACTTCAGCTGGGCTCTCAACTTCTCTATTGACCCTAATCTGTGCCCCACTCCTTCATCTGCAGAGGGACTGACTTCCTCACCCACCCCCTTCAGACCTAGTTTAAAGCCCTCTTAATGAGCCCTGCCAACTCCAGTGCTAGGACTCTCTTACCTTTTCTGGATAACATCACCCCCTCAGGTCCCAGCAGGTCGGGGGCAGTAAAAGTTGCCCCGTGATCGAGGAACCCAAAGTTCCGCTGCTGGCACCATCCCCTGAGCCAATTGTTGATGGTGTGGGCTCTCCCGTTCCTCTCAGTGTGCTCCCCTGCCACTGAGGGAACTGAGCAGAACGCCACTTGAGCTCCTGCCCCTTCAATCAACTGTCCAAGGGCCTTGAACTCCTTTTTAATTGCCCTGGTGCCCTTCTTGTCAATTTCCTCACTCCCAGCTTGTATCACCAGCAGAAGGTAATAGTCAGAGGGGTGGATTAACTTAGGGATTCTCCTCACAATGTCCCTGACCTGAGCCCCGGGTAGGGAGCAGACCTCCCTGTGGGATGGGTCGGGACAACATATGGGTCCCTCAGTACCCCCAGCGGGTCCCCAACAACTATAACCCTTCTCCTTTTCTTTGTGGAGCTGGTCGTTATAGCTGGTGGGGACCGCTTGGCCTTAGCCTTAGGCTCCCGCCCAGATGGCTGCTCCTCAGCCCTCTCGTCCCCACCGCCCTCGGCCTGCAGGGCCTTGTACTTATTATGCAAGGGCAGCGGAGGAGGAGGGGAGGGCCAGGAAGGACTTCCCTTGCCACCCCTGGCAAGGACCTGTATCCATCCCTCCCTGTTTCCAGGGACCCTTCCCTCTGCAGGGGAGATCTGCAGAGCCTTCTCCCACATATCTAACTCCTTTTTTCTTTCCCTTATTGACCCTAGAAACCTCCTCCTTCAGCTCAGCCATTTCATCCTTCAGCTCAGCCACCAGACTGAGGAGAAAGTTCACCTGCTCACACCTGACACAGGTGTTCTCTGCTTCCCCTCTATTCCAAGGGCCAGGCTCAAGCACTCACTGCAGCCGGCAGCCTGGACTCCTGCATGCTGACATATCAAGTCTGTCTGTGTGGATGCTGTTTTTGTACCCTTTGTCCCAGTGACAGCCATGGGGGACTGTTGGACTGTTCGATTATTTTATTATTTTTTGTGGCGATCCGCAGAGGCTCTGGAGCCACACTGGCAGCACGCACAGCCCGGGCGGGATTGAAACCTCCCGCGGCCGACGCCCCGCCCCCGGTCCCGAGCAGGCTGCGAGAGCACGATCCCGCCGGACCCGCCTGCTAGCCCCCGAGCTCTCCCGACCCGCACAGCCCCGAAGTGAAAGCGAAACCAAGCAGGAAGCTCACCGATTCCGAGCGGGGTGGTCCCGGGCGCTGGCTTCGGTCGGCTATCGAGCCACTCTCAACCAGCATACTCCCCTCCCCACCTGCTTTACCCAAGCCCCTGACTACCACTATTTTATTGACCCTGCAGCATGACAGGTTTTATCCTGCCAGCACCCTCCCTCTCTTCTGCTGCGCTGTAAGGCAATCTCTTTGCGAAAAGGACCATGGCCAAAGGTCTGTAAAGGAGGTTCAAGACTGGAGAGGAGATTACTGACTCTATGCAAATGTCCACTTCACAGAAGGGCCATCCTCAGCTCATGTCCCAGTCTCTGCTGTTCTCTCACACTGCAGCAGCATCTTTACCCAGCCCCAAGCTGCATCTGTTCTTTACCACACTTTCCCATCGTGCTTCTTGGCTTTGACAAATGTGTCAAGCAGCGTCCCTTCCTCTGGTGCAGGCTCACTTCCCAGTCCTGCCCAAACAAGAATGTTGAATTTTCAGCAAGGTGCTGTTAGTGAGTCAACAGCCACTTACAACCACGGTTATGAGCAGAGTGCCTTAAGTGATATAAATCAACCTATTGTTTGCTTTAACCTTCTGCGTGGTGAGAACTGGCAAAAACAATGCACTCCCCACAACACTTCTGCACATTATCAGCCTCTGATCTTAATCCCAGGAGTCAATAACATAATTCATCACTGTTAATGAGTGTGAGCTCCCCTAGGTGGGGGCCTTATCTCATTTGCTATCTAAAGGGTCACAGGAGGTTATGGCAATAAAGCAACTAAGTAAAGGTTACACTGCTCTGAAAGTGTTAGCACAGGCTCTTTTGGAACACTTCTGTGTTACCAGAGACCAAAGGAAGTACAAGCAAATACTTTTGTATCTTGCAACACACATCTCTTCTTGGCACTTCCACCACTGGGACCTTCTGACCCATCAGATTCCAGTATCAAGAACAACACAAAGAGAGAAACTGCCAGTCTTGGACATCTACCAATGCAGACATGCCAAAGTGTTGTAGCTTGAAGGCAGGATTGAGTACACTGGAGAAGTGATGAAAGCTATCTGCTATCTACTGCTGCTAAACATTCCATTTACCACCAGAAATGTTTCCTGAGGTGAAGGTCAAGAGTAAACACGTGGGCAGTAGTACTTTATCAGTATGTCCTATTTAGCCCTCTCACCTGATCAAAATATCACACCCACTGTGCAAACTCAGCCCCAGGAAAAGCCCAGGGAACACAAAACACAAGCACAGTCCCAGCTTCAATCTGCCTTCTGCGGAACCTCTGCCACAGAAAGCAAAATTTATCCCTTCTGTTTTTTTCACAGAATCACACAGTCACCAAGGTTGGAAGAGACCTCAAAGATCACCAAGTCCAACCTGTCACCACAGACCTCATGACTAAACCATGGCACCAAGTGCTGCGTCCAGTCCCCTCTTGAACACCTCCAGGGACGGTGACTCCACCACCTCCCTGGGCAGCACATCCCAATGGCAAATCACTCTCTCGGTGAAGAACTTTCTCCTCACCTTGAGCCTAAACTTCCCCTGGCACAGCTTGAGACTGTGTCCTCTTGTTCTGGTGCTGGGTGCCTGGGAGAAGAGACCAACCCCCACCTGGCTACAACCTCCCTTCAGGGAGTTGTAGACAGCAAGAAGGTCTCCCCTGAGCCTCCTCTTCTCCAGGCTAAGCAACCCCAGCTCCCTCAGCCTCTCCTCACAGGGCTGTGCTCCAGACCCCTCCCCAGCTTTGTTGCCCTTCTCTGGACACATTCAAGTCTCTCAATGTCCTGCTTAAACTGAGGGGCCCAGAACTGGACACAGGACTCAAGGTGTGGCCTAACCAGTGCTGAGTACAGGGCAGAATGACCTCCCTGCTCCTGCTGGCCACACTGTTCCTGATGCAGGCCACCTGGGCACACTGCTGGTGTTCCAGTTGCAGCTCGCTCGATCAGGGCAAGGAAGGCTGCTGCCTTTATCTCTTCTCATTCCTGTCCCAGCTAGAAAGGAGCTGATCTTGCACTGATAGGCTTTGCCAAGAATTCTTTCAATAGTGTCTGCAATGCCTGCCCTTCATACTGGTCATGAGCCACCTCCAGACATTATTTCAGTGGTCCCCTTAAAGGCAAAGGTGTCTATAACGTCTTTAAAATACATTTCCCTTTGCCTATGATTCACATGCAGATTTAGAAAATCCTGGGACAGTAAAATTAAGGCCAAGAATGTTGCTCCTGGGCAAAATTAATTAGAAAGAGTGATCATTCAGCCTTGTCTTTTTTATTACTTTAACAATTTGGCTTCATGCCTGCAACTCTCCTTTCCTCCCACACTTGCCCAGTGTACCTGAGCAGGGGATGCAGGTGTTCTGCCTTCCCTCACTCCTTCCCACCACATGTGGTAAATTGGTATCTATGTCATATCCCAGTTTTGGAATTCAGTTCAGGAGCAAATGGACATCTATGTTAAATTATAAGTGATATTCTAGGAAGGGACCTCCAGAGATCCATGCCAAAGCAGGATCCCCTAGGGTGGTCCACACAGAAATATATCCAGATGGGTTCTGAATGTGTCCAGAGGAGACTCCACAACCTCTGTGGGCAGCCTGCTCCAGGGCTCTGTCACCCTCACTGTAAAGAAGTTTCTCCTCATGTTGAGCTGAAACCTTCTATGTTCAAGCTTGAACCTGTTGTTCCTTGTCTCATTAGAGCACACCACTGAAAAGAGCTTGGCCCCCTCCACTTGACACCCACCCCTCAGATATTTATACACATTGATCAGATCCCCTCTCAGCCATCTCCAGATATAACAGCCCCAGGACTCTCAGTCTCTCTTCACAGGGGAGATGCTCAAGTCCCCTAAGCATCCTCATGGCTCTCCCTTGGATTGTCTCCAGCAGGTCTCTGTCTCTCTGGAACTGGGGAGCCCAAAACTGGACACAGGATTCCGGCTGTGGTCTCAGCAGGGCAGAGCAGAGGGGTAGAAGAACCTCCCTAGACCTGCTGGACACTTTTCTTGCTGCACCCCAGGACCCCATTGGTTCTCTTGGCCACCAGGGCACATTGCTGTCCCATGCAGAACTTGCTGCCCACCAGCACTCCAAGGTCTTTTCTGTGGAGCTGCTTTCCAGCAGGGCAGCCTCTAACCTGTCCTGGTGCCTGCTGTTACTCCTCCCCAGATGCAGGACCCTGCACTTGTCCTTATTGAACTCCATGAGGTTTGCCTGCAGCCAGCTCTCAGCCTGCCCAGGCCCCACTGGATGTCAGCACAGCCTGAGGGGTGTCAGCCACCCCCAGTTTTGTATCCTCAGGGAACTTGCTGAGGGTACTCTCAATCCCCTCACCCAGATCATTGATAAAGATATTGAACAAAACTGGACCCAGTACTGATCCCTGGAGATCAGTGAAACACTACATACTATCAGACATTATTACCTTGTTGTTCTCTACAACTACCTGAAAGGAGGCTGTAGAGCGGTAGGCACTGGTCTCTCCTCACAAGTAACTAATGACAGAACGAGAGGGAATGGCCTCAAGCAGCACCAGGGAGGTTTAGTCCAGGCAATAGTCAAAAACAATGCCATAGAAAGGGTTGTCAGGCACTGGAACAGGCT
Source organism: Picus viridis (assembly GCA_033816785.1). Classification (NCBI taxonomy): domain Eukaryota; kingdom Metazoa; phylum Chordata; class Aves; order Piciformes; family Picidae; genus Picus; species Picus viridis. Next base: position 96,733,842 of record CM066606.1, on the reverse strand, counting down.
GCCCAGGGAAGTGGTGGAGTCACCATCCCTGGAGGTGTTTAGGAAGAGCCTGGATGAGGCACTTGGTGCCTTGGTTTAGTTGATCAGATGGTGTTGGGTGATGGGTTGGACTGGATGATCTCTAAGGTCTCTTCCAACCCTGTTTATTCTATTCTATTCTATTCTATTCTATTCTATTCTATTCTATTCTATTCTATTCTATTCTATTCTATTCTATTCTATTCTATTTGAATAGCACCTGGCTCTGACACCCTCTGCCCACCCCCTCCACACACAACTCCTTCTGATTTCCTTGCAATGTAGGTAAACTTGTTGAATTTATTTTTCCTCCCTGTAGCTTAGTGAGAATGAAGAGGATGCACTGGGGAGACCAGAAGCCCACAGCAGACCAGGGGAGCATGGCTTGGCTTTCTCCAGCTGAGCTGACAGAGACCAGGTGGAGTGCCTACGGCTCGTGAGGCCAGCGCCTTCAGCGGCGGAATTTAAACAAGGGCAGCGACTCATGGGGCTCCGCTGGGCAGCAGCCCCTGCTCTGGTGCTCTCTGGTGCTCTCGCGCGCCGCCGCACTTTGTCTAAATTTTTGACCAGTGGGTGGTGTGTCCAGGGGCAGCGCCGACTGTGTCCAGGGGCAGCGATGACTGTGGCCAGGGGCAGCGATGACTGTGGCCAGGGGCAGCGACGACTGTGGCCAGGGGCAGCGACGACTGTGGCCAGGGGCAGCGACGACTGTGGCCAGGGGCAGCGACGACTGTGGCCAGGGGCAGCCATGGCTGTGGCCAGGGGCAGCGACGACTGTGGCCAGGGGCAGCCATGGCTGTGGCCAGGGGCAGCGACGACTGTGGCCAGGGGCAGCGACGGCTGTGGCCAGGGGCAGCGACGACTGTGGCCAGGGGCAGCGACGACTGTGGCCAGGGGCAGCGACGACTGTGGCCAGGGGCAGCCATGGCTGTGGCCAGGGGCAGCGACGACTGTGGCCAGGGGCAGCGATGACTGTGGCCAGGGGCAGCGACGACTGTGGCCAGGGGCAGCGACGACTGTGGCCAGGGGCAGCGATGACTGTGGCCAGGGGCAGCCATGGCTGTGGCCAGGGGCAGCGATGACTGTGGCCAGGGGCAGCCATGGCTGTGGCCAGGGGCAGCGATGACTGTGGCCAGGGGCAGCGACGGCTGTGGCCAGGGGCAGCGACGACTGTGGCCAGGGGCAGCGACGGCTGTGGCCAGGGGCAGCGACGACTGTGTCCAGGGGCAGCGACGACTGTGGCCAGGGGCAGCGACGACTGTGGCCAGGGGCAGCCATGGCTGTGGCCAGGGGCAGCCATGGCTGTGGCCAGGGGCAGCGACGACTGTGGCCAGGGGCAGTGACGACTATGGCCAGGGGCAGCCATGGCTGTGGCCAGGGGCAGCGACGACTGTGGCCAGGGGCAGCGACGACTGTGGCCAGGGGCAGCGACGACTGTGGCCAGGGGCAGCGATGACTGTGGCCAGGGGCAGCGACGACTGTGGCCAGGGGCAGCGACGACTGTGGCCAGGGGCAGCGACGACTGTGGCCAGGGGCAGCGACGACTGTGGCCAGGGGCAGCGACGACTGTGGCCAGGGGCAGCCATGGCTGTGGCCAGGGGCAGCGACGACTGTGGCCAGGGGCAGCCATGGCTGTGGCCAGGGGCAGCGACGACTGTGGCCAGGGGCAGCGACGACTATGGCCAGGGGCAGCGACAACTGTGGCCAGGGGCAGCGACGGCTGTGGCCAGGGGCAGCGACAACTGTGGCCAGGGGCAGCGATGACTGTGGCCAGGGGCAGCGACAACTGTGGCCAGGGGCAGCGACAACTGTGGCCAGGGGCAGCCACGGCCGTGGCCAGGGGCAGCGATGACTGTGGCCAGGGGCAGAGACGACTGTGGCCAGGGGCAGCAATGACTGTGGCCAGGGGCAGCGACAACTGTGGCCAGGGGCAGCGACGACTGTGGCCAGGGGCAGCCATGGCTGTGGCCAGGGGCAGCGACGACTGTGGCCAGGGGCAGCCACGGCTGTGGCCAGGGGCAGCGACGACTGTGTCCAGGGGCAGCGACGACTGTGTCCAGGGGCAGCGACGACTGTGGCCAGGGGCAGCGACGACTGTGGCCAGGGGCAGCGACGACTGTGTCCAGGGGCAGCGACGACTGTGTCCAGGGGCAGCGACGACTGTGTCCAGGGGCAGCGACGGCTGTGGCCAGGGGCAGCGACGACTGTGGCCAGGGGCAGCGACGACTGTGGCCAGGGGCAGCCATGGCTGTGGCCAGGGGCAGCGACGACTGTGGCCAGGGGCAGCGACGACTGTGGCCAGGGGCAGCGACAACTGTGGCCAGGGGCAGCGACAACTGTGGCCAGGGGCAGCGATGACTGTGGCCAGGGGCAGCCATGGCTGTGGCCAGGGGCAGCGACGACTATGGCCAGGAGCAGCCATGGCTGTGGCCAGGGGCAGCGACGACTATGGCCAGGGGCAGCCATGGCTGTGGCCAGGGGCAGCGACGACTATGGCCAGGGGCAGCCATGGTTGTGGCCAGGGGCAGCGACGACTGTGGCCAGGGGCAGCGACGACTGTGGCCAGGGGCAGCCATGGCTGTGGCCAGGGGCAGCGACGACTGTGGCCAGGGGCAGCCACGGCTGTGGCCAGGGGCAGCCATGGCTGTGGCCAGGGGCAGCGACGACTATGGCCAGGGGCAGCCATGGCTGTGGCCAGGGGCAGCGACGACTGTGGCCAGGGGCAGCGATGACTGTGGCCAGGGGCAGCCATGGCTGTGGCCAGGGGCAGCGACGACTGTGGCCAGGGGCAGCATGGTTATAACGCGCAGCAAAATCTCCTTTAAAAAATCAGTGTCGACCCAGACTGAGGTAGAACACAAGCAGGTAGCTGTCCAGGTATCTGGCTGTAGTGAGTGCTGGGGCCTGGCTCTTGAGATGCAGAGTAGTGGGGGCAACTCTTGCATTAGGTGTGAGCAGATTGGCTATCTGCTCGACCTTGTGGCCAGACTAAAGGATGAGGTTGCTAGTCTTAGAGATGTATGGGATTGTACAAAAGTGATGAGCCACAGGAGGAAAGAGATGAACCTGAGTAGGCAGGCTCCACAGGCTCCCCCAGCAGAGACTGGTTGTCCAAAAAGCAGAGGGGAATGGATACAGGTTCCTCTCAAAGGACACAAATTAAAACCTCCTTGCCTCCCCCCACCTCCCTCACTGCCCTTGGAAAGCAGGTATGGGGTGCTGGAGATCGAGGGTGAGGTGATACTGATGCCGGAGGACACACCATCTGGGGTCTTCCCTGAGGCTAAACAGCCTAAGGTTAAACAGCCTAAGGTTAAACAGCCTAAGGTAAAGCAGCCTAAGGTAAAGCAGCCTAAGGCAATGCAGCCTAAGGTTAAACAGCCTTCCCCTGGCATCAGGACTTGCTCCCTAAAAAAGAAAAGGAGGGTAATTGTTATTGGTGATTCCCTCCTGAGGGGAACAGAGGGTCCCATATGTAGGCCGGACCCATCTCATAGGGAAGTTATTAGCCTAGCAGGAGTCCAAGTTGGAGATGTTACCAGAAGGCTGCCCAGTCTGGTACAGCCCTCTGATTATTATCCCTTATTGGTCATGCAGTTAGGGAATGATGATGTTGGTACCAGGCCTCCCAGGGCTATCAAAAATGACCTCAGGGCCCTGGGAGATCTGGTTGAGGGGTCAGGTGCACAAATAATTTTTACATCGATACCGTCAGTTGCAGGAGGGAACACAATAAGGAACAGGTCAGCCGCTGTAGTCAACAAGTGGCTTAGGGGCTGGTGCAGATGAATGAATTTTGGGTTTTTTGATCTTGGGGAACTTTCTACTGCACCAGGTCAGCTGGTAACAGATGGAGGTCACAATACACGAGAATGGCCTGTCCCCCAAAGGTAAAAAGATTCTGGGAAGGGGATTAGCAAGTCTAATTGACAGGGCTTTAAACTAGCTTCGAAGGGGGAGGGTCGGAAACCAGTGCCCTCAGGCAGGAGTCTGGAGGTGATAAGGTAGACCTAGAGGTGAAACCAGCAGCCCAGCTGCAGTGCATGTACACTAATGCACGAAGCATGGGTAACAAACAAGAGGAGCTGGAAGCCTTGTTGCAGCAAGAAAGTTATGATGTAGTTGCCATCACAGAGACGTGGTGGGACGACTCGCATGACTGGAGCGCTGCAATTGACGGCTACAGGCTCTTCAGGAGAGACAGGCAAGGAAGAAGGGGTGGAGGGGTGGCCCTGTACATCAGGGAGGCACTGGATGCTGTTGAGATGGAGATCAGGGATGATAGGGTTGAGTGCTTGTGGGTGAGAATTAGAGGGAAGACCAACAGGGCAGACATCCTGGTTGGCGTCTGTTATAGACCACCCAACCAGGAGGAGAATGTTGATGAGGCATTCTATAGGCAGCTTAAGGCTGTCTCAAGATCACCTGACCTCGTTCTCATGGGTGACTTCAACCTGCCTGATATCTGCTGGGATCTCAACACAGCAGAGAGGAGGCAGTCTAGGAGGTTCTTAGAGTGCATGGAGGACAGCTTCTTATCCCAGGTGCTGTGTGAGCCTACCAGGGGTGAGGCTATGCTTGACCTCCTCTTCACCAACAGGGAAGGGCTGGTGGGTGATGTGGTGGTCGGAGGGTGTTTAGGCACCAGTGACCACGACATAATAGAGTTTTCAGTATGCAGCCAAGCCAAGAGGGGGAGCAAGAAGACCTCCACTCTGGACTTCCGGAGGGCAGACTTCAGGCTACTCAAGGAACTATTTCAGAAGGTTCCTTGGGAATCAGCCCTTAAAAACAAAGGGGTCCAGGAGAGCTGGACCTACTTCAAGGCAGAACTATTGAAGGTGCAAGAACAGGCTGTGCCGGTGTGCCGGAAGATGAGCCGCCGGGGCAGACAGCCAGCCTGGATGGGTAATGAACTTTTAATAGAACTAAGGGAAAAAAGAGGGTGTATTATCTTTGGAAGCAAGGGGAGGCAACCTACAGAATGTTTAGGGATGTTGCCAGGACATGCAGGAAGAAAATTAGGGAGGCAAAAGCCCATTTAGAACTTAGACTGGCCTCTGCTGTGAAGGACAACAAAAAGTCCTTCTATAAATATATTAATAGCAAGAGAAAGGGCAAGGACAAGCTCCACTCCTTGGTTGACACAGAGGGGAACGTTGTAACAAAGGATGAGGAAAAGGCAGAGGTACTTAACACCTTCTTTGCCTCAGTTTTCACTAGCAGGGCAGAACGTCTTCCAGACAGCTGGCCTGCAGAGCTGGCAGAAGGAGCCAGAGAGCTGCATAGTTTCCCACTGCTCCAAGAGGAAGTTAGAGATCTTCTGAGCCGCTTGGACACCCACAAGGCCATGGGACCGGATGGGATCCATCCTAGGGTGCTGAGGGAGCTGACAGATGAGCTGTCCAAGCCACTTTCCATCATTTTTCAGCAGTCCTGGCTCACTGGAGAGGTCCCAGAAGACTGGAAGCTGGCTAACGTGGTGCCCATCCACAAGCAGGGCCGGTTGGATGAGCCAGGGAATTATAGGCCTGTCAGCCTGACCTCAGTGCCAGGCAAGATTATGGAACGGGTCATCTCGAGTGCGATCACACAGCACTTACAGGATGACCAGGGGCTCAGGCCTAGCCAGCATGGATTTAGGAGGGGCAGGTCCTGCCTGACCAACCTGATCTCCTTCTATGATCAGGTGACCCGCCTGGTGGATGTGGGGAGGCCTGTGGATGTGGTCTACCTGGACCTCAGCAAGGCCTTTGACACCGTCCCCCACAGCAAACTCCTGGCCAAGCTGGCAGCCCATGGCTTGGACAGGATCACACTGTGTTGGGTTAGGAACTGGCTGGAGGGCTGAGCCCAGAGAGTGATGGTGAATGGCACCACATCCAGCTGGCAGCCTGTCACTAGTGGTGTGCCCCAAGGATCAGTGCTGGGCCCCATGCTCTTCAACATCTTTACTGATGATCGAGATGAGGGCATTGAGTCCATCATCAGTAAATTTGCAGATGACACCAAGCTGGGGGCAGCAGTTGATCTGCTGGAGGGCAGAGAGGCTTTGCAGAGGGACCTCGACAGGCTGGACAGATGGGCAGAGTCCAATGGCAGGAGATTGAACACATCCAAGTGCCGGGTTCTGCACATTGGCCACAGCAACCCCAGGCAGTGCTACAGGCTGGGGTCAGAGTGGCTGGAGAGCAGCCAGGCAGAGAGGGACCTGGGGGTACTGGTGGATGGTAGGCTGGACATGAGCCTGCAGTGTGCCCAGGCAGCCAAGAGGGCAAATGGCATCCTGGCCTGCATCAGGAAGAGTGTGGCCAGCAGGAGCAGGGAGGTCATTGTGCTCCTGTACACTGCACTGGTTAGGCCACACCTTGAGTCCTGTGTCCAGTTCTGGGCCCCTCAGATTAGGAAGGATGTTGACTTGCTGGAACGTGTCCAGAGAAGGGCAACAAAGCTGGGGAGGGGTTTGGAACACAAGCCCTATGAGGAAGGGCTGAGGGAGCTGGGGTTGCTTAGCCTGGAGAAGAGGAGACTGAGGGGTGACCTTATTGCTCTCTACAACTACCTGAAGGGAGGTTGCAGCCAGGCAGAGGTTGGCCTCTTCTCACAGGCAGCCACCACCAGAACAAGAGGACACAGTCTCAGGCTGCGCCAGGGCAGGTTTAGGCTGGATGTTAGGAAGAAGTTCTACACGGAGAGAGTGATTGCCCATTGGAATCGGCTACCCGTGGAGGTGGTGGAGTCACCTTCACTGGAGGTGTTCAGGAGAAGACTTGATGGGGTGCTTGGCTGTATGGTCTAGTTGTTGGGTGGGTTGGATTGTTTGATGGGTTGGACGCGATGATCTTGAAGGTCTCTTCCAACCCGGTGTATTGTATTGTATTGTATTGTATTGTATTGTGTTGTATTGAGTGAAAGTTCATCTGTCCTTCCAGCTTCAGCTCCCAGCTACTTCACAGACCCGGTGCCTTCAGGGACGAATGCCAGGTTGGACCAAACATGAGGCTGTGGATCACATGGCAATTTCTTGGGTGTTGGGGTTGGGATTTTTTTGGGGTTTGTACTTTTTTTGGCTGATTCAAGTACTTTGTTAACATTTTCTGCTATACACTTGCAATTCTGTGTTTAAAACACTAATATGCTTCATTGCAAATGGGCATCTCATGGCCTGGAAAGAAGATTAGTCCAGAGATAAAACCCAAAGGCTTCATGCACTGATTTACCAGATATTTGTCTGGGAGATGCTGGACTCAAACATTAGGCAGGAAGAGGTTCATATTGGATATTAACTGCAGCTATTCTTTGCATTGATCATTTATGCTTCACTGTAACACTGTGTTTGGTTTCACTTTGACCTTTCACTTCACTGAATTCCATGAACAGTGAAACACTTAGAGACAGTCACAACACCAAAAGGTTTCCATCTCAAATAGATCAAAGAATAAAGAGGAAATTGGGAAAGCTACAGCAAAAGAAAAAAGATAAACACAAGACCTGTATCCTTTCCCCACCTGTGCTGTTTGCTGTTCCCAACCACTCATCCCCTCAGGTTTCTTTGCTGACAGTGGCAGGTATTACTTGGTACCATTATTAAGGACAGTTTATGTTGCAGTTTGGGCTGGGTGCCCCCTGCTTCCTGTGTCCAGAGGTCCAGCCCAGTGGGTGGACACAGGAAATTGGGTATTTCTACCATAATTCTCTGCACCACTATAAGATCCAGTGCGAGGTCTAAGCACCTCCTCTTTCTTCCTCGCCGTCGCCCGGTAATGGGGGAGATGTTGTCTCCCGGCCATGGGCCTGGCTAGGCCCAAGGCCACGGGGGGATGGGCAGTCTCAGATCTGGCCAGCTGAGACTAGCCTAGCAGTGGGGAGGGGGAAGAAGGAGCCCTGGGGGTCTTGGATGTACCCCCAGGTGGGGATGGGATTATCTTGGGACTGTTTTGGGATTTCTTTTGTCACTCTGCTTTTGGCTTTCTGTAAAGATTCACCGCTTTTCCTTTAAACTTTCCATCACTTTTGCAATCCGTTTTGTTTTGAGTTGTTTCATTCTGCCCGTGATGGGGAGGGTTTGGAGGGGGCTGCCTAACCCATCACAGTTTAGAAAGCAGTTAGAGCAGTGGGTCCTGATCCTCCTGCTCAAAGAGGACATGCACAGGGACTGAGCAGGGCTCTGAGTCATTAGCTGAAGTAATACCACCCTCTGCTGTGCAGCAGGTTCAGGCCAGTGTAAATCACAGAATAACCAGGATAAATCACAGCATTATACAACCACAGAACACCAGACTGGAAAGGAACTCAAAGGCCATCTGGTCCAAATTTCTGGGTAAAACCATAGTCTAGACAAGACAGTCCAGCACCCTGTGCAGCTGAAGCTTAAGTGTCCAGTGTTGGGGAAATAGGTATCTAGGTACTCTCAGAGCCTCCTGCAAAAAGGTAGTGGGGGAGGGGAAGGAAGTTGGGAATAATCCCTCCCTTCCCAGATACTCTGACCTGACCAAAGCAAGCAGCAAACACACTCAATAATACGAACTCTCCAAGCTCCTTTTCTGGGAGCTACTGCACAAGTTAATAGGAGAAGATCATCTTAAACATCATTTAGTTCCAGATGCAGTGGAGAGTTGAAAAAGTGAAAGGGCAAACTGGAGCCCTGGCATTTCTGCTGGCTCTTGGCACAGTAAAAGTGGCAGCAATGACTAAACAGCTTGTTCATACATTGGTTCTGGGAGCCCTCCAGTGGCTGCACACCCGCTGATGTCTAGAGCAGGAATCATGGCTGATTCAAGGCAGACGCCTTGCAGGGTACAGCATCACAGGTGCTGAGATGAGAAGAGGGAGTCAAGTATTAGCCATTCCTCCACTCTGCAGCAAAAGCAGGGAAACTCAAGCTAACCCTGGTAGTGAATACTCATGTCAAGGTTAAATGCAGCATTATGGGAATACGAGCAGGAAGATCATAGAACAGAATCAATAAGGTTGGAAAAGACCTCAGAGATCATCAAGTCCAACCTGTCACCTAATACCTCCTGACAACTAAACCACGTCTCCAAGTGTCACATCCAATCCCCTCTTGAACACCTCCAGGGATGGTGACTCCACCACCTCCATGGTCAGCACATCCCAATGGACAATCTCTCTTGCTGGGAAGAATGTCTTCCTAACATCCAGCCTAAACCTCCCCTGACACAGCCTGAGACTGTGTCCTCTTGCTCTGGTGCTGGGTGCCTGGGAGAAGAGACAAACCTCTGCCTGGCTACAACCTCCCTTCAGGGAGTTGGAGAGAGCAAGAAGCTGTCCCCTGAGCCTCCTCTTCTGCAGGCTAAGCAACCCCAGCTCCCTCAGCCTCTCCTCACAGGGCTGTGCTCCAGACCCCTCACCAGCTTTGTTGCCCTTCTCTGGACACCTTCCAGCAAGTCAACATCTTTGCTAAACTGAGGGGCCCAGAACTGGACACAGGACTCAAGGTGTGGCCTAACCAGTGCAGTGTCCAGGGGCACAATGACCTCCCTGCTCCTGCTGGCCACACTCTTCCTGATGCAGGCCAGGAGGCCATTGGCCTTCTTGGCTGCCTGGGCACACTGCAGGCTCATGTTCAGCCTACCATCAACCAGCACCCCCAGGTCCCTCTCTGCCTGGCCACTCTCCAGCCACTCTGACCCCAGCCTGTAGCACTGCCTGGGGTTGCTGTGGCCAATGTGCAGAACCCGGCACTTGGATGTGTTCAATCTCATGCCCTTGGACTCTGCCCATCTGTGCAGCCTGTCGAGGTCCCTCTGCAAAGCCTCTCTGCCCTCCAGGCAGATCAACTCCTGCCCCCAGCTTGGTGTCATCTGCAAATGTACTGATGATGGACTCCATGCCCTCATCCAGATCATCAATAAAGATATTGAACAGGCTGGGGCCCAGCACTGATCCCTGGGGCACACCACTAGTGCCTGGCTGCCAGCTGGATGTGGCACCATTCACCACCACTCTGTGGTAGGAAGCATGCTCAGGTTGTCACAAGCTCCAAGTTCTCCAGATTAGCAAATTGCACAGCAAGTCTGCTTCTACTAAACCTAAACCCAGTAGGGAAGCAAAAGCATTTGGCCAAAAGCTTCCTTTGAATGCAGATTAACAGGAAGAGATGTATCAGGTTCATGGGAAACCAGACAAGAACAAGGTGCCATAGGACACCAGAGCACTCTTCCACTGCTGAAACTTGTGACAAGTACTCATATGATTTCCAAAGAGAAGGGTATTGGGTTTGTTAACACCTAGGGATGACAGCAACCCATGAGCACAGGGGGCAAAGTATGGTTACCTTGCAAGCTCCAGGTTTGACAGCAGAAACCTCCTCAAGCCAGGAGAACAAGGGTCTTGCTTGCTGCCTCGTGAAGCAGCTTGCAAGGACTTCCTCTGGAATGATGAGCCTGTAGTGCTTGCGAGCCCCATCACGCACATGGAGTGGGTGTTCAAAGCCCAGATATGCAGTCCCCTTCCTTTAGCTGGAAAATGATAACACTCTGATTCCCTCTGGTGTATTCTTCACATGACTGACCACAAATCTATTAATATCTGAATCCAGACATGGTTCAGCTAGACAACTCATTCCCTCCAAAGACAGGAAAACCACAGCTTCTTCCATCCCTGGAAAAACGTTTTGTGACTGCAAGAGCAGAAGCTCAGATGCAGCAGAAACCATTCTGGTTTGATGATACACCCCAGTGGAGAATGTCAATCAGCATGAGGGAGTTCAGCTTGCTGCTTCTGTGCCTCCTTCGCATGTCCAGGAAGGGTGAGTGCTGAGATGCTGCAGATCGCTCTCTGATCCAGGATTTTCTTCTCACTCTAGTCAAGTGCCAGAGGAACTACCTGGCACAGCATATTCTCCAGGAACTGCACCACTCATGGTGTGCCCTAAGAACTCAAAGGTTTGACTCAGCAGTTGTCAGAGAGCTCTTTGGGGGTTTTGGCTGGTTGGTTTGGGGTTTTGTTGTTGTTGGAGGGGGAGGTTGGTTGGGTTTGGAGTTGAGCCTTTTTGGTTGTGGTTTTTCTTTCTTTGTTTGGTTTGGGGGTTTGCTTCTTTACCTTGTGCAGGGAGACAGGACAACTGCATTGTCAGTTGGACATGGAATTTCCAGCACCACCCCATTTTGCATTCTAGCAGTTATTATGTGTGAGACACAATTTGGTCCAGCTCCACTGAGCTCTTAAGCTCACCTCTTACCTCAAGGATGCACATAATTTCCATGAAGCTCATTGTGCTTTGTTTAGATACGCTGTCACATTTGCTTAGCCTGGAGAAGAGGAGGCTCAGGGGAGACCTTCTTGCTCTCTACAACTCCCTTAAGGGAGGTTGTAGCCAGGCAGAGGTTGGTCTCTTCTCCCAGGCACCCAGCACCAGAACAAGAGGACACAGTCTCAGGCTGCATCAGGGGAGGTTTAGGCTGGATGTTAGGAAGAAGTTCTTCATGGAAAGAGAGATTGTCCATGAGGATGTGCTGGCCAGGGAGGTGGTGGAGTCACCATCACTGGAGGTGTTTAGGAAGAGCCTGGATGAGGCACTTGGTGCCATGGTTTAATCAATTAGATAGTGCTGGATGATAGGTTGGACTTGATGATCTCTGAGGTCATTTCCAACCTGGTTAATTATCTTCTTTTCTATTCTTATTCCTATCCTATCCTATCCTATCCTATCCTATCCTATCCTATCCTATCTATCCTATCCTATCCTATCCTATCCTATCCTATCCTATCCTATCCTATCCTATCCTATTCTATTCTATTCTATTCTATTCTATTCTATTCTATTCTATTCTATTCTATTCTATTCTATTCTGTTCTAATAACATTTCCTAGAGCAAAATTAGTGTCTGTGGTGGTCTCCAGCTCTTTTTGGTGTTACTTTCATGACCCTCCCATTCACAAGTAGCAGATATACTGACCTGACAGCTCCTTTCAGGAGTTACCTCGTGTAAGGTGTGTGGGTTACTTGCCTATGACTTTCTGTTTCTTGTGAAAGTTTCCATTCCAGGAACAAATGTGAGCTGGATAGTAGCAAAATACAATACAATACAATACACCAGGTTGAAAGAGACCTTCAAGATCATTGCATCCAACCCATCAAACAATCCAACCCACCTAAACAACTAAGACCTACCCTGTTGAAGCTGACATGCTGACCACTCCCTCCACTCATAACCTAAGCAAACTGTGTTTTGATAGATATGGGTGGAGCTGGTAACACTAGAAGAACTTATTTTTGATGTTATTTCTCATGCTGAAAGCAAGATCTTTATATATCATGGAACTGCAGAATCATTCAGGTGGGAAAAGACTCTTGAGAGCATCAGGTCCAATCATGAACCCTCCTCGACCAAGTTCACCACTGTGTACTAAAAAGAATGTGCTGCACTTGGGACTTTTTTAAATGGAAACAAAAAAGGTAGCAGAGAAAAGCAAATCATATACCCAAAGGCACATGATCTGCAGTGCTCCAAAAGTAAGGGTTACAGCAAGGTGCTGTAAAACAACCAAAATAACAGGAAACCAACTAGAAAGCGATAGAATTTTCTGTTTTCACTGCCAGGTCCTTGTGCTCTGAGTCCATGAGCTTCCTGTGGCCAGGTAGATTTGTGTATTAGGATAGGTAGGATAGGATAGGATAGGATAGGATAGGATAGGATAGGATAGGATAGGATAGGATAGGATAGATAGGATAGGATAGGATAGGATAGGATAGGATAGGATAGGATAGGATAGGATAGGATAGGAAAGGAAGAAGAGAATTGAATTGAATTGAATTTAAATGAATTGAATTGAATTGAATTGAAATTAATTGAATTAGCCAGGCTGGAAAAGACCTTTGAGATCATCCAGTCCAACCTATCACCCAATACCATCTAATCAACTAAACCATGGCACCAAGGGCCTCACTCAGGCTCTTCCTAAAGACCTCCAGGGATGGTGACTCCACCACCTCCCTGGGCAGCACATTCCAAGGGCCAATCTCTCTTGCTGGGAAGAACTTCTTCCTAACATCCAGCCTAAATCTCCCCTGGCACAGCTTGAGACTGTGTCCTCTTGTTCTGGTGCTGGTTGCCTGGGAGAAGAGACCAGCCCCCACCTGGCCACAGAAAGCTACCTAGGCTGCAGAAAGCACTCAAAGTGTTGTAATAAAGGACAAGGCAGCATGATCTCAGTAGTCAGAATACTGTTTTGGCATCAATTCCAGATAAATTATGGTAGAGAACCAGATCTGTGTTGGCCTTTGTCTGTTGTGCAGTGCACAATGGACTAAAGAGCTGCACTGCCACCGAGGTATTAGTCAAATATGATGAAGAACAGATGCCTGAACAAGCAACAAACCTTGTCTTAAAGACTACACGAGTCACCCCACAGCTGAATGCCCACAGATCAGAGTGAAGCCAGCTACACCAGGAATGGGAGGCAGTTACTCAACACAACACCTTTACATTTTTGCAGTTATTCTCAGCTATTGAGGGGCAAGCTCCTAATATAATGAAGCTATCAAGCCAGTTTATAAGGCTGGGATGTAGCCACAGATGTTCCCAAAGCCACAATCTGCTGCCACAGCTGTTGCAATTAACAAGACAGTGGGTAGATACACATATCTATCTGGAAAGAACTGCCTACAGACACTGATGATGTTCTTGGTTCCTGGAGAAGGAAAATGGGTGAGACATTGAGTTTTCCTCATATACTTCAAAGGTGGGGAACATTGCTTCAGGTGTGGTTTTCATCACTGGGTCTGGTGGCAGCAAGGTTCAGCTCCTCAGACTGCCCTAGGATTTACTGTGACCAAATTTGGCCAAGAGAGCCATATCCCAATTGTTTGTGACATCTCAGCTGGAAAAGCCCAGATTTTCCTAACCATGGCACCATGACAAGGCTTGTCTGAGAAGACACTAGCAGCTAGGCTCCACACAGTCACAACCTGCCCTGCTCACAGGGAGATGCTTTCGGGAGGGCATCCTCCTTCCTACAACAGGAGCAGTCAGGGAACTTGCCTGCTCTCACCAGCATTCGTAAGAGAATAGAATGGAATAAATTAACCAGGCTGGAAAAGACCTCAGAGATCATCAAGTCCAACCTATCACCCAACACCATCTGATCAACTAAACCATGGCACCAAGTGCCTCATTCAGACTCCTCCTAATCACCTCCAGTGATGGTGACTCCACCACCTCCCTGGGCAGCACATTCCAAGGGCCAATCTCTCTTGCTGGGAAGAATGTCTTCCTAACATCCAGCCTAAACCTCCCCTGGCACAGCTTGAGACTGTGTCCTCCTGTTCTGGTGCTGGTTGCCTGGGAGAAGAGACCAACCCCCACCTGGCTACAACCTCCCTTCAGGGAGTTGTAGAGAGCAAGAAGCTGTCCCCTGAGCCTCCTTTTCTGCAGGCTAAGCAAGCCCAGCTCCCTCAGCCTCTCCTCACAGGGCTGTGCTCCAGACCCCTCCCCAGCTTTGTTGCCCTTCTCTGGACACCTTCCAGCATCTCAACATCTTTCCTAAACTGAGGGGCCCAGAACTGGACACAGGACTCAAGGTGTGGCCTAACCAGTGCTGAGCACAGGGCACAATGACTTCCCTGCTCCTGCTGGCCACACTGTTCCAGGCCAGGATGCACTGTTCCATCCACTGATGCAGGCCAGGATGCCATTGGCCTTCTTGGCCACCTGGGCACACTGCAGGCTCATGTTCAGCCTACTCTCAACCAGCACCCCCAGGTCCTTCTCTGCCTGGCTGCTCTCCAGCCACTCTGACCCCAGCCTGTAGCACTGCCTGGGGATCTCCTGCCCTTGGCCTCTGCCCATCTGTCCAGCCTGTCAAGTATCTTCCAGTCTTTATTCAGATCTTGTCAGAGCTTACAAGATGCCTCTTTGTGATAACAGCAGCACTGATCACTAAAAACATCATCTGTTACTACTGTCCCCAGGGGTAATGCCACCACCAGCTGATGCATAGTGTAGGAGAGCACACAAATGCTTCTACACTGACTGCACTCCAGTGCCTAAAGCCAGAACCATACATGCAAAACTTTTATTCTTAGCTTTTTCTTTTAATAAGGAAAGGGGAAAAAACTGTTCTGTTCCTCCAAGCAAATAAACGCCTGCTAACTGCAGCAGACTGCTAACACAGTTTAACGTGCTGTCGTTCACTTGACAAACAAGATGCCTCCTTAGGAGTGAAATCACATTCAGCATGAGCTAGTCCATCCCCTAGGCTCTGCCCCAAACTGCAACCAAACCCAGCCACAGTAACTGGGCTGCAGGATCATCTGCAAGCCCCCAGCAAGACCATCAAGCAGCAGAGGGCCCAGCCCAGGAACACAGCACTGATTTTCTGACCAACAGCAGCACAGATGTGGGAAGGGTGTCCAGCTCCAGAGAATCACAGAATGGTTTCAGTTGGAAGGGCCCCTAGTTTTCACCCCTAGCACTGAGTAGACATCCCCCATTAGAGCAGGTTGCTCCAAGTCCTGTCCAGCCTGGCCGTGTGCATGGGTGGGGTATCCACAACTTCTCTGGCCAGCTGGTTCCAGTGCCTCACCAGCCTCACAGTAAAGGATTTCTTCCAAATATCTAATCCAGATCTCCCCTCTTTCACTTTACCTCTCACTCTATCACTACACTCCCTGATAAAAAGTCCCTCCCCATCTTTCCTGCAGACCCCCTTCAGATACTGGAAGGCCACAGTAAGGTCTCCCCAGAACCTTCCCTTCTCTAGGCTGACCAACCCCAGCTGCATCAGTCTGCCCTCACTGGAGAGAGGCTCTGGCTCCTGACCATCTTCATGGTCTCATCTGGACATGCTTTACTGTGGGTTTTTTACAGCTGTGGGACCCGGGTCTGAACACAGTACTCCAGGCAGGGAGAAATTCGCCCCTCCAGCATCCCAAACAACTGAGTCCTGACCTTCTCTTTTGTTGCAGGGGTGCAGTGCAATGGCTGGTCCGTCCATGTGCCAGCTGATGTCACCGGTGAGCTCGGGAAGACGGCTGTCCTGCCCTGTACTTTCACACACCCCTACAAAACATTTGACCGTGCCCTCACTGCCATCTGGAGGATCAAGGAGCCTTACAACGGCACAGTAGTTTTCAAGTGCGTTAGTCAGAGCGCCAGCGAGCTCTGTAAGACTGCCATCAGCCACAAGAACAAGTACAAGCTGCTTGGCAACCCCGGCACAAGGACCTCTCCATCAGGATCGACAACCTGACCTGGAGCGACAGCGAGAGGTACTTCTGCCGAGTGGAGCTGTCCGGAGACGTCCACGACAAGTACGAGAGCAGGAACGGCATTAAGCTGCACTTGATAGGTAAGAGGGCATGGGAGCCAAAGGAGGTGAGAAAGTCAGAACCACAAGGTGTGGAAGCTGATGGGATGGTACCAGGGGCTGACCTGAGGTGGCCCTCCAAGGGGCTGGCTTTCCCAGTGCTGTAGATAGGATAGGATAGGATAGGATAGGATAGGATAGGATAGGATAGGATAGGATAGGATAGGATAGGATAGGATAGGATAGGATAGGATGGGATGGGATGGGATGGGATGGGATGGGATGGGATGGGATGGGATGGGATGGGATGGGATGGGATAGAATAGAATAGAATAGAATAGAATAGAATAGAATAGAATAGAATAGAATAGAATAGAATAGAATAGAATAGAATAGACCAGGTCGGAAGAGACTTTCAAGATCATCAAGCCCAACCTATCATCCAGCACCATCTGATCAACTAAACCATGGCACCAAGCACCCATCCAGTCTCTTCCTAAACACCTGCAGTGATGGTGACTCCACCACCTCCCTGGGCAGCACATCCCAATGGCCAATCTCTCTTGCTGGGAAGAACCTCTTCCTACCACCCAGCCTGAACCTCCCCTGGTATAGTTGGTAAGATTCATAACATTCCCTGCATTGCACAGTTTTCCAGCATGAAGTGGTGAGTGCAATGCAAGGAAAAGAGCAGAAACATAACTGGGAAGCTGGTCTAAGAGCCAGCTACATCCTGCACATTCCACCATGTCCCTCCAGTGCAGGATCACAAATCACAGGATGTTAACATGGACCTCTGCAGACAATCAAGTCCAACCTCCCTGCCCAAGCAGCACCATATGACCATACAGCCTAGTGCAAGTCACACAGGAATGCATCCAGACAGGACTTAAAAGTTTCCAGAGAAGGAGACTCCACAACCTCTCTGGGGAGCCTGTTCCAGTGCTCTGTGACCCTTACAGTAAAGAAGTTCTTCCTCATGTTGAGGTAGAACTTCCTGTGCTGTATTTTGCCTCCATTGCCCCTTGCCCTATCACATGGCACAAGTGAGAAGAGGCTGTCACTTCCTTCCTGACACCCAGCCCTCATATATTCATTAGCATTTATTAGATCCCCTCTCAGACCTCTTCTCTCCAAACTAAACAGACCCAGGTCTCTCGGCCTTTCCTCATAAGGCAGTGCTCCAGTCCCTTAATCATCCTTGCAGCCCTCTGTTGGACTCTCTCAATAGATCCTTGTGCCCCTTGAACTGGGCAGCCCAGAACTGGACACAATTTCCAGGTGAGGTCTCAATAAGGCAGAGCAGAGGGGAGGAGAACCTTCCTCCATCTGCTGGACAGACTCTTCTTAATGACCCCCAGAAGGTTCCTTAGAATAGAGCCCTTAAAAACAAAGGGGTCCAGAAGAGCTGGACCTACTTCAAGGCAGAACTCTTGAAGGTGCAGGAACAGGCTGTGCCAGTGTGCTGGAAGATGAGCCCCAGGGCAGACGGCCAGCCTGGATGGGCAATGAGCTTCTAATAGAACTAAGGGAAAAAAAGAGGGTGTATCATCTCTGGAAGCAAGGGGAGGCAACCCATGGAATGTTTAGGGATGTTGCTAGGACATGCAGGAAGAAAATTAGGGAGGCAAAAGCACATTTGGAGCTCAGACTTGCCTCTGCTGTGAAGGACAACAAAAAGTCCTTCTATAAATATATTAATAGCAAGAGAAAGGGCAAGGACAAGCTCCACTCCTTGGTTGACACGGAGGGGAACGTTGTAACAAAGGATGAGGAAAAGGCAGAGGGACTTAACACCTTCTTTGCCTCAATCTTCACTAGCAGGGCAGAACATCTTCCAGACAGCTGGCCTGCAGAGCTGGCAGAAGGAGCCAGAGAGCTGCATAGTTTACCACTGCTCCAGGAGGGAATTAGAGATCTACTGAACCGCTTGGACCCCCACAAGGCCATGGGACCGGATGGGATCCATCCTAGGGTGCTGAGGGAGCTGGCAGATGAGCTGTCCAAGCCACTCACCATCATTTTTTAAGAGTCCTGGCTCACTGGAGAGGTCCCAGAAGACTGGAAGCTGTCAACGTGGTGCCCATCCACAAGAAGGGCCGGTTGGATGAGCCAGGGAATGATAGGCCTGTCAGCCTGACCTCAGTGCCAGGCAAGATTATGGAACGGCTCATCTCGAGTGTGATCACACAGCACTTACAGGATGGCCAGGGGCTCAGGCCTAGCCAGCATGGATTCAGGAGGGGCAGGTCCTGCCTGACCAACCTGATCTCCTTCTATGATCAGGTGACTGCCTGATGGATGTGGGGAGGCCTGTGGATGTGGTCTACCTGGACCTCAGCAAGGCCTTTGACACCATCCCCCACAGCAAACTCCTGGCCAAGCTGGCAGCCCATGGCTTGGACAGGAGCACACTGCGTTGGGTTAGGAACTGGCTGGAGGGCCGAGCCCAGAGAGTGGTGGTGAATGGTGCCACATCCAGCTGGCAGCTAGGCACTAGTGGTGTGCCCCAAGGATCAGTGCTGGGCCCCATCCTGTTCAATATCTTTATTGATGATCTGGATGAGGGCATTGAGTCCATCATCAGTAAATTTGCAGACGACACCAAGCTGGGGGCAGGAGTTGATCTGCTGGAGGGCAGAGAGGCTTTGCAGAGGGACCTCGACAGGCTGCACAGATGGGCAGAGTCCAAGGACAGGAGATTTAACACATCCAAGTGCCGGGTTCTGCACATTGGCCACAGCAACCCCAGGCAGTGCTACAGGCTGGGGTCAGAGTGGCTGGAGAGCGGCCAGGCAGAGAGGGACCTGGGGGTGCTGGTTGATGGTATGCTGAACATGAGCCTGCAGTGTGCCCAGGCAGCCAAGAGGGCCAATGGCATCCTGGCCTGCATCAGGAAGAGTGTGGCCAGCAGGAGCAGGGAGGTCATTGTGCCCCTGGACACTGCACTGGTTAGGCCACACCTTGAGTCCTGTGTCCAGTTCTGGACCCCTCAGTTTAGGAAGGAGGTTGACTTGCTGGAAGGTGTCCAGAGAAGGGCAACCAAGCTGGGGAGGGGTTTGGAACACAAGCCCTATGAGGAGAGGCTGAGGGAGCTGGGGTTGCTTAGCCTGGAGAAGAGGAGGCTCAGGGGTGACCTTCTTGCTCTCTACAACTACCTGAAGGGAGGTTGTAGCCAGGCAGAGGTTGGTCTCTTCTCCCAGGCAGCCAGTACCAGAACAAGAGGACACAGTCTCAGGCTGTGCCAGGGCTGGTTTAGGCTGGATGTTAGGAAGAAGTTCTATACAGAGAGTGATTGCCCATTGGAATGGGCTGCCCGTGGAGGTGGTGGAGTCACCTTCATTGGAGGTGTTCAGGAGGAGACTTGATGGGGTGCTTGGTGCCATGGTTTAGTTGTTTAGGTGGGTTGGATTGGTTGATGGGTTGGACGCGATGATCTTGAAGGTCTCTTTCAACCTGGTGTATTGTATTGTATTGTATTGTATTGTATTGTATTGTATTGTATTGTATTGTATTGCATTGAACCCATTCACCCTCTTGGCCACCAGGGCACATTGTTGTCCCATGGATACCTTCTTATCCACCGGGACTCCCAGGTCCTCCATGAGGCTGCTGCCCTCCCAACCTGTACTGCTGCAGTTTATTCTTCCTGCCCAGGTGCAGGACTCTGCACTTGTCCTTGTTGAACCTCATTTGGTTCCTCTCTGCCCAGCCCTTAGTCTCTTCAGGTCTTGCTGAATGGCCTCACAGCCTTCAGGTGTCTCAGCCAAGCCTCCCAGTGTGGTGTCATCAGCAAACCTGCTGAGCAGACTCTATCCCCTCACCAATGTCATTGATGAATATACTGAACAGGACTGGGCCCAGAACTGATCCCTGGGGGACTCCACTGATTACAGCTCTCCAGCTGGACCTGGCACCACTGACCGCTACGCTATGGACTCTATTGTGTAATCAGTTCCTCACCCACCTCACCGTCTGCTCTTCTGTGCCACACCACCTCACAAGAATGTTATGGGAGACAGTGTGAAAAGCCTTAGTAAGGTCAGAGGAGGAGCACATCAACTTGTCTCCCTGCATCTCCCCATTCAGTTAGGGCATCACAGAATGCTATTAGATTAGTCAAGCAGGATTTCTCCTCAGTGAATCCATGCTGACTACTCCGTCTGTGCAGAGGCAAGCTGGGGCCAGCAGCCCATGGGGTGGGGTTAAAGACATCATCTTCATCAGAATCTAAACCAGAGAGCCTGGGCACACAGAATCACAGAATGGTAGGGTGGTTGGAAGGAACTTCTGGAGCTCATTGAGTATAACCTCCCAGTCAAAGCAGGATCACCTAGGGCCAGTCACAGAGGAATGCAACCAGACTGTCCTTGAAAGTCTCTAAAGAAGGAGATCCGAAAGGTCTCTGGACAGCCTGTTCCAGTGCTCTGTCACCCTTACAGTATAAATGGTTTTCCTCATGCTGTAGTGGAACTTCCTGTGTTCCCATGTTAGCAAATGTAAGTGCAAGAGTTCCTGTGTGGTGCCAGGGGCTGGGAAAGCTGAGACAGCTGGGGTCAGAGTGGCTGGAGAGCTACCAAGCAGAGAGGGACCTGGGGGTGCTGGTTGACAGCTGCCTAAACATGAGCCTGAAGTGTGCCCAGGTGGCCAAGAAGGCCAATGGCATCCTGGCCTGCATCAGGAAGAGTGTGGCCAGCAGGAGCAGGGAAGTCATTGTGCCCCTGTACTCTGCACTGGTTAGGCCACACCTTGAGTCCTGTGTCCAGTTCTGGGCCCCTCAGTTTAGGAAAGATGCTGAGATGTTGGAAGGTGACCAGAGAAGAGCAACAAAACTGGGGAGGGGTCTGGAGCACAGCCCTGGGAGGAGAGGCTGAGGGAGCTGGGGTTGTTCAGCTCTCCCACACACACAAAGACACTACGGCTAACTCAGTGGGAGCAGCAGAAAGGACAATCTGTATTTACGAGCAGGATGAGGTGCAGAAGGACATGTACACAACAAACAGCATTTACTATATATAGAGAGAAATATACAGCAAGCAGTGTAACACTGAAAAAGACCTTTCCCTCCTCCAGCCAGGAGGGTTCCCCCAGCCATGCCCCCTCCCCCCTACCTCCCTTTTTCCCCAGAAAGGGGTTAGAGAGAGAACAGGTAATTACTAAGGAGGAAATTCTGTTGGCTCAAAGCGTGTGCAAGAGTTATTCTTATCTGTTAGCTCTGTCAAGGTCAACTCCGTCCAGCTGTTCTCAGAGAGACAGAAACAGACAGGCAGACAGGAGCAGACAAAACTGAATGAAATTCAAACAGAACTAAAAAAAGTTGCATTCTACCAATCTACCCATGAAATTCATTTAGAATATCTTTGTTTTCAATTATTTCACCAAAACATTCAGCCAGAGTGTTCCAGCAACTGTCCCTTTCTTAAAGGCACAGCCTAAAATGGTCACACCGGAGAAGAGGAGGCTCAGGGCAGACCTTCTTGCTCTCTACAACTCCCTGAAGGGTGGTTGTAGCCAGGAGAGTTGGTCTCTTCCCCCAGGCACCCAGCACCAGAACAAGAGGACACAGTCTCAAGATGTGCCAGGGGAAGTTTAGGCTCGAGGTGAGGAGAAAGTTCTTCACCGAGAGAGTCGTTCAGCATTGGGATGTGCTGCCCAGGGAGGTGGTGGAGTCACCACCCCTGGAGGTGTTCAAGATGGGACTGGATGTGGCACTTGGTGCCATGGTCTAGTCATGGGGTCTGTGGTGACAGGCTGGACACGATGATCTTTGAGGTCTCTTCCAACCTTGGTGATACTGTGATACTGTTACCCACTTGTCATAGGTCCAAACTCCTCTGGAGCAGGAGACCTCAAGTACAAGCAACTTGAAAAACCAACTCAGATCAAGAACTGTCAAATGATAATCCTGTCTCCCAGGGTGCACTCACAGATCAAGGGAGGGCTATGAGACCCAAGTGGACTCAGAAACAGGCTCAGGCCTTACCCATGAGTGCAAAGTTGTCATGTGTTGGATGATTTTGCTTGTGAAGCTTAGCTGCCTCACACCAGCTGGGCACTGTGCACATTCAGATGGGACACAAGGATGAGCGTGGTTACTTCCTGGGATGTTCCACACAGTCAGAGCTCTCTTTCACTTAGCGAGGCTCCTAAGCACACACACACAGAGAGCATGACCAAGGCTCTCACACTCAGAGCAGCTCCTGCACCCGTACATACAGCATGACCAAGGCAGGATGGCAGCAAGATCTGTCTCTCAGAGGCTGCCTGGGTTTTAACACCAGAAGAATCACATACACAGGTATGGCACCCAGGCTACACCTGCTTGGGGAAGGGACCTTGGCAGTATGAGCTGGAAAGGTTCAATAAAGCTTTGGAGGTTAAACACAAAAGCACACAGAGAAATGACACAACTCTTGCATCAGTCCTCCAGCCTCAACCTCCTCCTGCATTACACAGACGTGTAGCTGGCTGCAATCCATAGAGTTGTTGTCTAGCCTGACAGAGAATGAAATCAATATTGAACTCCTGCTTTTCCTCTGTGAGGACACTCATTTAGTTTTCTTCAGCTTTCACCATGCCTTTAGGAACCAAATGCATTAAATTGCTCAACAGGCCTAGGATGAGGAGGATCAATGGGTAAGACAAGATTTGTCATACCACCTCTGCTTCCCTAGCAGGCTAGGTAGAGGATGACATGTTCCACAGTGCATCTCTTCACTTTTTATATTCCCCAAGTGATCTTTGCTGTTGTTCATTCAGTCACAGAATCCCATGTGCCACAGCTGCAGGACACAAAATTAGTGACCCTGTCCTGGTACTGGTGTGCAGGAACCTGTACCAGCTGCTGTGTGCTCACTGCAGGGTTGGGGGAAGACAGCAGAAACAGGTGGTGTCAAGGACTGTAAAAGTTCCCTGACAACAAATCTGCCAAATCTGGCAAGTCTCAGGCACCAGGCAAGAGGCTCACACAAACAGAGGTCGGAGCCCACAGGCCACAAGAGACTTGCAGGAGAGCACCATGGTTGCCTTGTTCTGGACCACATGCACATGCAGCCAGGTCAGGAAGGTCACTGGCTGCTCTCTGCCTACTTTATGGACAGCACCAGGCTGCACTTCGTGGTGCAGCTGCAGAAAGTAATCCATCTTCACAGTGCCTCTGCCTCCTGCCACTATGTAAGGTTAACAGCACCTCACACTAACCAAAGCTCAGGAAACTGAATAAGGCATTACAGGGAATAAACACAAAGTTCAGGTCCTTGCACCCAGGCTTTGCTGGGTGAATCCTTTGTACTCCTCCATACAACACAGGCGGGGTGGGGAAACCTAGGGAAAGAAAGTGCCAAGAAACATGAGGAAAGGGATGTCTTGTCCCAGCATTACGCTGGTATTAACACACTGTGGGTCCACCAAGCCCTCATTCCAGGTGCTTTGTGTTAGAACTGCCTTTGAAGCCTGAGGCACTCTCCTCCTCCTCTGTTGTGACCTCTGTAGCTGCCCCCAGGATCATCAACATCACTGTCAGCTCCAATGGGGATCGCACATTCCAGGCCCGCTGCACTGCCGAGGGGGAGCCTGCACCTGCCCTGACCTGGACTGGACCACCCTATAGCAACCTCACCTCCACCACCAGCATGAACCACCGTGTCACCAAGGAGCTCCAGTACCTGACCCATGATGGCAAATACACCTGTACTGCCATCAACAGCCATGGAAGAGCTGAAGGGGCTGTGTACTTCTACAAATTCAAAGCCTCCAGCAGCTCCTTCTTCCTGATCCTCATCTTTGTGCCACTAGGAATTAAAGTGCTCATTCTGCTGGTGATGCTGAGCTTCATTGTTTTCTCAAGAGGAGGTGAGTATCACTGCTTGCCTCAGTAGTCTTGCACTACTCATGCTCATAACCACAGACAGGATGCAGCAGGTAAAGCCAGGCAGGAAGTGTTGGATGTGGTTTGGGTTTTCTAAAGATCATTTCATGATTTTCCACCGTGGCAGAACTGCATTTCTAGTGGGAAATCTCAGAGCAGGGAAGAGGGTCCTTCTGGCTGGCTGAGCACAGCCTGCATTCCGAAGGCCTCATTCAGGAAAAGACCTTTGAAAACAGAGAGGGAGGAAAGGTGCTCAGGAGGGCAATTAATGGAGATGCTGCTGCCTACACAACCCAGCTTTTTCTTACTTGGTTTTTCTTGAAGAGGACTAACTGCTACCTTTCCCCCTGCAGCCCATGGGCAGGGGGTTATTTTCATTTGTATTTTATTTATTTCCACACAACAGTTTAATCTCCTGTGGGTGGGAGGCCTCACTTTGCAGGCCACCTCAATCAGCACCCTAGGCCTGGACACTGAGCCAGGTGCTTCCCCATCAGGAGTGAATCCCCGTCACCTCTCAGCCACACCAGCTCCATGAAAGCAGGAAAACCCCAGCTCACAGGCTGAGACCTCCCAAGAAGCCTGCTGGCCTCAGGATCACCACCCCTGCCGTGTGATGACATGGGGAGGAAGGAGGGAGCTATGAGGGACTCTGGGCTCTGACTCTCTCACTGGATGACATAGTGAATCTCCATGACTCATCTGTAGAGACAGTCTGATGTCAACACCCCGAGAAAGCCACCACTTAAACTGTAAGAGCTACCAGAAATTATTCATTCCTTGTATTCCAGTGTGTCATTCCCACACCCCCAAGGAGGACCACTCCCCAGTCACTGGAGTGTTGTAACCACCTTTTAGCACAGCTTCCCAACGGCTCCAGGTCAGTCCTGGCTCCCCAGCTTGCTCTGACCTGCATTGCTAACCCACATCTTCCTTCTCAACTCACAGGTCCCTCCTCTGCCCCATCCAGCCTGGCATGGTAAGGATTTCTTGCTTTCTACTCATGTTATCCAGCAGGAGGGTGGCAATGGCTAAGGAGAAAAGTGCAGTGTGAACTTGATCTTGGCAGCAACCTTCTGGCCTGAGAGCAGGCTCATGGAACAGGAACAGTGTTGAGCTGATGTCCTGGAGAGCAAGTGGGAGGGATCAAAGTTTGCGGACTGTTGGTAGTAGGCTTACTGGAGCACAGGAAGTGCCCATACCAAAGCTGGTGAACTCTGCCAAGGCTGGCAGAAGGTACAGAGATACCCAACAGCCCAAGTCAGAGCCAGACCAGGTGTGGCAGCCTGATACTTTGGCTGGCATCCACACAATGATCTTATGGTATCCCTGGCACTTACCATTACCCACTTGGACACTGTTGACAGCTGTGGAGGGCAATCTAGAAAGGGATGGGGAAAAAATGATCCTCATACTAAGAACCAGAAACAAACCTTGGGCTACACCTAAACAAACAGTATCTGAGGTCAGTGCAATTACCTCTGCGTGGGGCTGCTCCCTTCCAGGCAGTTATCCCTGTGTGATGTTTTCTTCCCTTGCCTTACCCAAGAAAGGTGGCCAGATCAGCAGGACAGTCAGGTGCACAGCATTAGGAAACAGCCAAAGAAATTAGGAAACAGCAACTGGAAATTGAATCCCACAGGGGAATTGGTGTTAAGCATTTGCAAAAGCACAGTCCTGATGATTTATCAGTGTCTAAACCAGACTGCACTCTTGAATGTATTTGTGCAAATACACAGATGAACATATACAAACCCAAGATCCTCCACATGATATCCTTCTCAGAAGAGCTCTCTCATACCTTCCTGAGACTCTGAGCAGCAGGACAGTAGCAGCAGGTAATGCTAAATGTGTAGGAGATCATCCTGAATGCTTAAAGTGTTTGAGGTAAATCAGAACTGCAGAAGAGAGGATCCCTGCCAAATACAATTATGCAGAAAGTGATTCTGACACTCCTTAACTACTAGCTGAAGCTACCTAAGTCCAGATGGAGACTGGTGACAGTGGTGTCCCTCAGGGGTCCATACTGAGACCAGTGCTGTGTAACATCTCTATCAACCACATACAGTAGGACCAAGAGCTCCCTCCCCAGTTTGCAGACAACACCACGCTGAGTGGTGCAGCTGACACATCTGAGGGACAGGATGCCATCCAGAAGGACCTGGACAAGCTGGATAAGCAAGGTCCTGCACCTGAGTCAGAGCAACAAGGATGTGTACAGGCTGCGGCATCAAGGGCAGCCCTGCCAAAAATGACTTGGAGGTAGTGGTGGATAAAAACCTCAGCAGGAGCCAGCAGTGTGAAGCTGCAGCCTGCAAGACCAAGGGTATCT
This sequence comes from Picus viridis, assembly GCA_033816785.1. Taxonomy (NCBI): domain Eukaryota; kingdom Metazoa; phylum Chordata; class Aves; order Piciformes; family Picidae; genus Picus; species Picus viridis. The sequence continues at coordinate 96,707,353 of CM066606.1, read as the reverse complement.
TGGGCTTCACCAAAAGCAGCATGGCCAGCAGGCTGAGGGACAGGATTCTGCCCCTCTGCTCCACCTTGGTCAGCAGCTCTGGGGCCTTCACCACATGAAAGACATGGGCCTGTTGGAGTGGTTCCAGAGGAAGCCACAATGAAGATCAGACAGCTGAAACACCTCTCCTGTGAGGACAGGCTGAGAGAGCTTGGGTTGTTAAACCAGAAGAGAATGAGAGAACTTGCTGGGTCTTTCAACACTTAAAGGGGGTAGATGGGGACAATCTTTGTAGCTGGGCCTCTTGCAACAGGACAAGGGGTGATCAAGACCAAGGGGTTCAACAAGACCAAGGGCAGGGTCCTGCATCTGGGTCGAGGCAATCCCAGGCACAAACCCAGGTTGGGCAGGGACTGGCTGGAGAGCAGCCCTGAGGAGAGAGACTTCGGGGTGCTGGTGGACCAGAAGCTCAACAGGAGCTCTCAGTGTGCACTTGCAGCCCAGAAAGCCAATCAGATCCTGGGCTGCATCAGGAGAAGTGTGACCAGCAGGGCAAGGGAGGGGATTCTCCCCCTCTACTCAGCTCTGGTGAGACCCCACCTGGAGTACTGCCTCCAGTTCTGGAGCCCCTAGTACAAGAGGGATCTGGAGGTGCTGGAGCGTGTCCAGAGAAGGGCCACGAGGATGAGCAGAGGGCTGGAGCACCTCTCCTGTGAGGACAGACTGAAGGAGTTGGGGCTGTTCAGTCTGGAGAAGAGAAGGCTCCCAGGTGACCTCATTGTGGCCTTCCAGTATCTGAAGGGGGCTACAGGAAGGCTGGGGAGGGACTGCTCAGGATCTCAGGTAGTGATAGGACTAGGGGGAACGGAATGAAGCTGGAGGTGGGGAGATTCAGGATGGAGGTGAGAAGGAAGTTCTTCCCCATGAGAGTGGTGAAGCCCTGGAATGGGTTATCCAGGGAGGTGGTTGAGGCCCAGTCCCTGGAGGTGTTTAAGCCCAGGCTGGATGAGGCTCTGGCCAGCCTGATCTAGTGTGGGGTGTCCCTGCCCATGGCAGGAGAGTTGGCACTAGATGATCCTTGTGGTCCCTTCCAACCCTGGCTGATTCTATGATCATTTGAAGATAAAAGAGGGGATATTTAGACTAGGCAGAAGGGAGAAATGCTTTGTGCTGAGGGTGGTGAAACGCTGGCACAAGTTTCTACCCAGAGAGGTAGTGGAAGCCCCATCCCTGGTCATGCTGCACAGGGCTCTGAGCAACCTGATCTAGTAAAGCTGTCCCTGTCCACAGCAGCAGGGTTGGACTAGATGACCATTTCAGCTCCCTTCCAACCCAAGCCATTCTGTGATGCTATAAAGTCTGAAAGGTCTTCACCTTACTCACTTCTCCTGCCAGGCCACAGCTGCAAGACTCCACCTACGAGAACTTTGACCGCAGGCACGGCAGCAGCCAGACTTTGCCAGCAGAAAGAATGGCGTCAAGACGCAGCTGAGGACCTGGGAGATCTCATCTGCACACACTTGCACATCCCAAATGTCTGTCTCTGTACAAGGGTACTTCTTCCCCAGTGAACATATTGACTGATCCACAGAAAGCCAAGGAGGCCTTGCAGGTGCATGACTCCCATGCATGCTGCTGCTTACAAGCAAGAAAAGTCCTTAAATGTAAAAGAGGAAGAAGGAAGAAGGAAAAAGCAAAGAAGGATGGAGCTGGAAGAGCAGAAGAGGACCTACATGCTGGACAACCTTTGCATGATTAGCCCATATCATACAGTGTTTAGCCAGCAGACAGCAGTCTGCCATTTCCTCACATCTTTCTGCTTTGCCATGTCCCAAATGCTACTTCAAAAAGCTGTTCTGACCACTCCACTTGTTACACCACACACAGCTTCTCAGAGCCAGCAAGCGAGCTGCTTTCATGTTTCCAACACTAGCTGTGGGGACAAAAAAACACTACTGGAATTTCTGCTGGTTTAGGGTCGTTGTTGGGGTCTTTTTAACTACCACTATTATTATTCCTTAAATTCCAGAAGAGTTTATGCAAGAGTCTAAAGAAAATTGTAACTTTCAAGAATGACCCAGCCAAAAAGGAAAAGCTTTTCAAAAGCTGCTAGGCCTGAAAGCAAGACACAGAAGAGGTCTGCACTGTAACTCTACTGCAGTTCCCAGTGCCCAAGAGCACACTCAAGCATAGTACCAGAGCTCTGTGACAAATACGCTGTGAAAATGTTCCAATAAAACAAATTGTCTGTGGGGAGCTGTGGTTTGGGGTTGTTTAAAGTAAAAAAGGAAAAAAAGGCCAAGGAAGATTATTTCTGAGCAGTTTCCATCTCTGTGTTACAGGAAGTTCCTCTGATGCTTCTGAGATAAAGTCACCAGCACAAAGTCACTGGCCATCCACTAACAAGTCTCTAACCCAAATATGAACAGGCTCCAAGACCAGAGTAACAGACTCAGCTGATGGCACAGGACACTGCATGTCAACCTAGAGTCCTTGTCAGGCTCAGGAAGGGGCTGTGGAGAGCAACAGGTGGGCACAGGGGAGGAAAACGAGTTAGACAAAAGTGATGAGAAACTACTTGTGGGTTTGTATCACTGGACTCCACGCTCTTTGCAGCCACCCCAGTGCAGCAGCTCCAAAACTCACCCTTTAACAATCCTGCTTCTGGTAACAACCATTGCTGGCAAGAAGCCCAAGCTGCCACAGAATGACCATCAGTCCTGGGGCCCTGCTTGCAAGCTCACACCCATCTGTTACCTCTTTGTAACATCCATGCTGGGAAGGTTGAGCATAACCTGCTGTGACTTGGCCAGGTTAACAACAAGGTGGGGGGTGAGGGAGCAGGGACAGGCAGGAGGGGAAAAAAGGCAAATGCAAGAGAATAGCATAGCACAGGACAGCACAAAACAAGGTGGGAAGAGACCATAGAGATCATCAAGTCCAACCTATCACCCAACACCATCTGATCAACTAAACCATGGCACCAAGTGCCTCATCCAGGCTCTTCCTAAACCCCTCCAGTGATGGTGACTCCACCCCCTCCATGGGCAGCACATTCCAATGGCCAATCTCTCTTGCTGAGAAGAACTTTCTCCTCACCTCCAGCCTAAACCTCCCCTGGCACAGCTTGAGACTGTGTCCTCTTGTTCTGGGTGCCTGGGAGAAGAGACCAACCCCCACCTGGCTACAACCTCCCTTCAGAGAGTTGTAGACAGCAATAAGGTCACCCCTCAGTCTCCTCTTCTCCAGGCTAAGCAACCCCAGCTTCCTCAGCCTCTCCTCACAGGGCTGTGCTCCAAACCCCTCCACAGCCTTGTTGCCCTTCTCTGGACACCTTCCAGCAACTCAACATCCTTCCAAATACCTGAAGTACCTGAACCTAGAACAGGACATACATAGTACAAACCCTATTTGGGCCAACTACCATGTTCCACTTCCTTCTCTGTCTTCCCCTCCAAGTTTATGCACAGTCAGGGTTTGGGAGCACCTGGCTGTTGCTCTGTTGAGCTCTTCAACTTCCAGAGCAAACAGTAATGAATCTCATCACCAGCACGGGCCCTGTGAGATGCTGTAGCATCAGCCTGAGTAGGAAGTGCTATCCACACATTTCATCTTGCTGCTTGACTTCTAGTTTTCCACGTAACTGATTTAAGGTAGAGCCACATTCAGCAGCTCTGTTCCTTTCCCTATCTGGCCATATTTCCTTAATAAATATGGTAAGATGGAATCCACTGGCAGCAGCTCATCCCAGGGAAAATTCAAACAGCCAGAGATGTTCACTCTCAGAAAACTGTAGGAATCACTCCAAAGGCACACCTGTCAAGTAGCTGACACACCAATTTCACTTTCCACTGCAATCTACATTGTCATAACACAAAACTCATTTCTCCTGCTGAGATTTCCTGGTTACTATTCTATTCTATGATGTAAACAGGAGCACTGCACTTCGAGAGGCAGAATGGGACATGCTTTGAATGTCTTTGAGAGGCTGAGGGAGCTGGGCTTGAGGAGGCTCAGGGGAGCCTCAGGGGAGACCTTCTTGCTCTCTACAACTACCTGAAGGGAGGTTGCAGCCAGGTGGGGGTTGGTCTCTTCTCCCAGGCAACCAGCACCAGAACAAGAGGACACAGTCTCAAGCTGTGCCAGAGGAAGTTTAGGCTGGAGGTGATAGAAAGAGAGATTGGCCGTTGGAATGTGCTGCCCAGGGAGATGGTGGAGTCACCATCACTGGAGGTGTTCAAGAAAGGATTGGATGTGGCACTTGGGACCATGGTTTAGTAATCATGAGGTGTTGAGTGACAGGTTGGACTTGATGATGTCTGAGGTCTTTTCCCACCTTATTGATTCTATGAAAACTTGCACTGTAATATGTTTTACATTAAGTGTTTCCTGGTGGTGGCATCCTCAGGCACCCCTGTAACTCATTTACCAACTGTATTTACAGGTTCATTTGGTTGTGAGCGATACGTTCCACATGTAAAGATAGTTAAATGTTCTTAGAATTCCCAATACATTGATTCACATTGGAAATAAAGGTTCTGCAGTTTCCCACAAATGGGATTGTGTAGCAGGTAAGCTGAGGACTCACAGCTTGCCCCACTGTCTGGCACCTTCCCAGATGCTGTGACTGTAGTTCAAGTTGCCCTTGGCTCAGAGAGGGCTAGGGAGCCTCTCTCATGTCTAGGTCATGGTCTGGAGCTTTCCCTTGGCTTGGAGAGGGCTCTTGGAGCCCTTGGAGAGGGCACTGTGGCTTTTCTGGGATCCAGTTCTCTTGGAGCTTTCCCCTTTCTGCCTTGGTCCAGGTGCAAGGCCTGGGTGTAGTTGTTAGCTGTTAGGATAGGTTCTTCAGCTGCTCCTGTGCCAGCATTTGGCTCTTGTTGCTGTCTGGTGAGAACAAGGCAAGGTGCCTGACTTCTCGTCTGGTTTAAATACTGTCCCAAGAGAGTTAATGCCCTTTGGTAACAGAAACTTGATAACTGAACCTATGGGATGGGTCATATCCAAACATGGGCAGGGGCACACACTGTTCACGGCCTTCCTAAACTGGGGGGCCATAACTGGGCACAGGACTCAAGGTGTGGCCTAACCAGTGCTGAACACAGGGCAGAATGACTTCCCTGCTCCTGCTGGCCACACTGTTCCTGATACAGGGCAGGATGCCATTGGCCTTCTTGGCCACCTGGGCACACTGCTGCCTCATGTTCAGTTGCTGTCCACCACTACCCCTACATCCCTTTCTGCCTGGCTGCTCTGACCCCAGCCTGTAGCACTGCATGGGAAGCCAGAACTGTACACAAAAAATGCCTGCCACCAATCACTTGATTTTTCATCTTTATTTTGCATGGTCTTTGCAGACTTAGCATGTTATAAATACAAGATCTGTAAAACAAAACAGCTGAAACAATACCCCATCTTGAAAGTGCAGGTCAAACACATCTCTGACCTTCTTCACATTTTTATGCAACTGATCAGTAACATTGCATCTAACAAAACCAGTGCTTTTAAGTCTTCTGGGGAGGGGGAAAAAAGCAACAGAACATACTCTTCCAGACATGAATTTCCCAAAAGTCTGTTAAAAAAACATGCTGCACCAACACCTGGCTAATATACAGAGGGATCTACATGTGTGTGTATGCATTACAGGCTCACAGACAGAGCAAAGAACTGTAAGACCACACTAAGATGAAGGTGATCATATGACCCACTTGGCACAGTCAGCAGAGTCTGTCAAGAAGGGAAAGGTGATTTGCTCTGCAGCACTGTAACTGCAGTTAAGAGCAACACTTCAAAGCACTATTGACCAAACAGCAGGTAGCACATTTCCTTCCCCTAGTGACCAGAACTAACACTTTAATATGTAACCATGTTTGAAACAAAGGCACAATTAATGGGGGAAGAAAAGAAGTGATCATTGTTCCTTCATGGAGGTGTACAGATTGGGACTGTAGGACCTGAGGCCACCTCAAACAGATCAGTGATAAAAGGAACAGCATTAGACTAGCAACTGGCAAGACTCGCCTCCTGTCTTCTGTGAACCAAGGTGCATCAGACAAGGCAAGGAGAACAGTGATCATTAAGCTGAAACAACAGATTTACAGGCTCCAGGTCATGCTTTGGCAACAGAACTGTAACAAGTGATCACCAAACACAAGGAGTATCTTTTCACAGTGCAGACAAGAATAAACTTCAGAAGTGGGTGTCCAGTACCTCCCAAACAAAGAGACTTCCAAAACTAAGGAATCCTAAGTGAGATGGACACAAATGACTGCCCCCCTTCCCAGGCACTGGGGATCCAGGAAATCCATCTCTGGATTCAAATCACCTGAAAAGAACTTGACTAGAAGTGACTTGTGTGCAATCAAGCAATGCTGATGCAGACCCACTAGCATTTAGAAAGCAGGAAAACCCAAGGTGTTTCTTTAGTTCAAATTTCAGTTCGCATTTACAGCGGTGGGAAAAGATTGCAGGTGAGTCTTCCACCTACCAACTTCTGTGGGACAGTAACAATAATCAAGAAAAAAGTATCAAAATTTATTCTCATTCCAAAGAGAGACTTCCCAAGTCTGCAGACACATGCTCACCTAAGATCCAGAGGTATCTTGATTAAGAGAAGCAAAACATCTTTCACACACAGCCCTCCACTCACTTTGAACTGGCCTGAGTGATAACACAAAAAAGGCAGAAAGCAGAAACCTAGGATGCTACAGGATGAACTCTGCTATCTAATGATTTGTATGTACACTTATCCCCAGGTATCCTCCTCTCAGATGTGCACCATACATAGGAAGAGATTCAAGTGTTTTCAATTAACAAGAACTAAGCAATTTCACAGACCCAAGAAAAAAACCAAAAACAAAGGAACAGGAAGAAAAGCTGAGAGAGGAGAAGAAATGTCAGTGTGCAGTTCCCATTCACACTTCTAACTTAATTAAAGCAGAACTCCAAGGGTAAAAATTACTTGTGCAATAGCAACATCATTGGTAAAGCAGAGTAATCAGCCTGGCTTGGTGACCCTGCAAGCTCAGCGCTGCTACCGGATGCCGTCCAAATAATGCACTTCCGGGTACAGAGTGTTAATAAGGAGAGCCAGGAGATTATTGCCATCTCGAAGACAGTGCTCGGGATGCTGGATGAACAGAGAAGCCTGGGACAGCTGCTCTTGATAATCCATGTATTGTTTGTTTGATGCCATAGCCTCAAGAGCACTCAGTGCCTACGGATACAAGGAAAAATTCTGTTAGCTGAGGGCACTGTGGTCTGTAGCAAACCAGTTCATGAGCCACCATGTGTGCAATTCTACTAGAAGAGAACCTGGAGTGTTCGGAACAAAGTATTTGTACAACACAGTCCTGTAACAGCAATTCCAGTCAACCCATATATATCAAGCTTGTTCTCTCCCCAAGATCAACAACTGTCCTGTCAAGGTTTGCTAGGGTTCTGTGACTCAAATACTGTCAAATATTTACACGGTGAAGTCCAGGTAAGGTTTCAAGGAGATTATACTGAACTACAGACTGCAGCACATGCAACTATTCACTTCAGGTTGCGTTTACAAATAATCTTGGCTACCTTAAGGTATTATTTTGAGTATTACTAAGTATTATTTTTATATTATTTAATATCCTATTAATAACACTACAGAGAAAATGTCAAGTTAGAAGTTACATGTAGAAAAGTCTATGCTGATCAGTTTCATTCATTTCTCAAACATAAAAGAGTTGTACTAAATAAGTTACTTTGCTGTGCTTTCTAATCAACTCCTTCCTCTTCCCGTGCACTTAGTGAAACATGGTCCATGCACCATGTTTGTTTGTCACAGGGCCTTTAAATCCTGGTCTCATACAAACACACATTTACCACTGAAAAGCAGAGCAATTGCAGCAGCATTATTTTCTCCAGTTTGTTTTAAAGTCCTTCTACTACAGAACTGCTACGTTCATAGTACCATAGTATCAGTCAGGGTTGGAAGGGACCACAAGGATCATCTAGTTCCAACCCCCCTAACATGGGCAGGGACACCCCACACTGGATCAGGCTGGCCAGAGCCTCGTCCAGCCTGGGCTTAAACACCTCCAGGGACAGGGCCTCAACCACCTCCCTGGATAACCCATTCCAGGGCTTCACCACTCTCATGGGGAAGAACTTCCTCCTCACATCTAGCCTGAATCTCCCCACCTCCAGCTTCATTCCATTCCCCCTAGTCCTATCACTACCTGAGATCCTGAGAAGTCCCTCCCCAGCCTTCCTGTAGCCCCCTTCAGATACTGGAAGGCCACAATGAGGTCACCTGGGAGCCTTCTCTTCTCCAGACTGAACAGCCCCAACTCCTTCAGTCTGTCCTCATAGGAGAGGTGCTCCAGCCCTCTGCTCATCCTCGTGGCCCTGCTCTGGACACGCTCCAGCACCTCCACATCCCTCCTGTAATAGGGGCTCCAGAACTGGAGGCAGTACTCCAGGTGGGGTCTCACCAGAGCTGAGTAGAGGGGGAGAAGCACCTCCCTTGACCTGCTGGCCACACTTCTCCTGATGCAGCCCAGGATCTGATTGGCTTTCCGGGCTGCAAGTGCACATTGAGAGCTCCTGTTGAGCTTCTCCTCCACCAGCACCCCGAAGTCTCTCTCCTCAGGGCTGCTCTCCAGCCAGTCACTGCCCAGCCTGGATTTGTGCCTGGGATTGCCTCGACCCAGATGCAGGACCCTGCACTTGGTCTTGTTGAAGCTCATGAGGTTGGCTTGTGCCCACCTCTCCAGCCTGTCCAGGTCCCTCTGGATGGATCCCTTCCCTCCAGCGTGTCCACTGCACCACACAGCTTGGTGTCATCAGCAAACTTGCTGAGGGTGCACTCAGTGCCACTGTCCATGGCACCCACAAAGATGTTGAACAAGCCTGGTCCCAGGACTGATCCCTGAGGGACTCTGCTTGTCCCTGGCCTCCACTGGGGCATGGACCCACTGACAGCCACTCTTTGAGTGCAGCCATCATGCCAGTTCTTTATCCAGATCGAAGTCTGCACGCCTAAAGTCTGGGGTCCTAAGCTTAGAATAGGTCCTCCTGATTGCCCTGAGGAGATTAAATCCAGCTGCTTCATGGTCACTGCAGCCAAGGCTGTCTCTGAAGGTTCTGAACTCAGGGTTTACAGATGTACATTCATCTGCACCTTCTCAGTGTGTAAGACTAGAAACTGATGCCTTCATACCCATGCAGAAGGCTGCATAAGCAGTTTTACAGAGGATCACTTTAGGTTGGGCTCAGACACACAGTCTGAGTGCCATGGTTCAGCAAACTCTCATCACCACTTGGCCTGTGCTGCACCTGGCCTTATCTCCAGCAGATTCCAAGGTGGTGCTTTGATGCACAGAAAAAAAGTGAGGAGATAAATGGGAGCAACAAGCTACTTCTGAAATTCAGAACTTGGAGCCAAATTTAAGCAGGAGCAACAAAGCTTTGAGAGCGCTCAACACTGAATGGAAAAACAACAAGTTAAGAGCAGGATTTGTTTTGAAGAGATGCTTGCAGTGACTCTTTCATATAAGCTGCACCCCACAAGCTGAGCAGGCACACAAGGAGGGCAGGTCAAACAGGCAGCAAGTGGCAGACACTACCTGCTGGGCTCTCTGCGACAGCTGGGGCTCTGCCCCAGCTTTCAGGCGGACTTGACCCTCTGCGGGAATCTGCACCAGGAGGAAGGCAGACAGACTGCGGGCAACCACTCGAAACCTGGCACAGGGAAAAGGACACAGAGAAGGTGACAGCAAATTTACAGGTCCTCAACAGCAGGTAAACAGAACTTCGGTGTCTCCTGCACCTCACAAGGAACACAGTAAAGGATTCAGAGAACCTGTTCCAATGAAATGAATCACTTCAGTGTACAGCTAATAGGACACCACACACAGCAGAAGGTGATGTCACACCTGACCTGCAAGATGCTGCATCTGTTCCAAGCTTAGCCAAAACCTTGAGGTCATACCTCAAATACTGTTTAATTGCTCAGCCTTTGAAATATTGCCCCAAAGGAGCTGAATGAAACTGAGGTTTCAGGACAGCATTACACTCCAGGTGGTCTTTGCAGAGGCATGTTTAGGTGCTTTGTTAAATTGGTGCTCCAATACAAACATTGATCATTTTTTCCCCCCTTGGATTTCTTTCCATGATGAGCTTTATTTTAATATCTAACAACCAAACCTGGCATCTCTCAAAGGGAACAACAAGCAAACAAATATTTCTAGGAGCTTCTTTTAACACTTCCAACTCACTAACAATGTTAAAATGTCCATGTGACCACATAGAATTCTTGTGAGGTCAGCTGGAACAGCCTTCCACATACCAGGTCAAAGTATTTTCCTCTAAGAGCCTCCCTTCAAACTACATTTTCTTTCATGACCAGAAACTGTGCAGAAGTTCCTATTCACATCTTAGCCAGATTAAAACAGTTGATGCTTCTTTTGCCATGATGGGTCCAAACAACATTACAGATTTAGTAACAGCATGTGGTGGTTTGGGCTGGGTGCCCTCTGCTGCATGGTGTGCTTCCTGAGTCCAGCAGTCCAGCCCAGTGGGCGGACACAGGAAACCAGGTATCTCCTACCACCCCCTGCACCGCTATAAGACCTTGCGTGGGGTCCGCCTCTTCCTCTTTCTGCCCTCGCCGGCACCCGGTAACTGGGGGAGACGTCTCCCGGCCTTGGGCCTGGCTAGACCCAGGGCCAGGGGGATGGGCGGTCTCAGGCCTGGCCAGCTGAGACTAGCCTAGCAGTGGAGGGGGAGAACGAGCCCTGGGGGTCTTGGGCCCACCCTCAGGTGGGGATGGGGTGTATCCGGGTGTGTTTTGGGGTTTCTTCTGTCACTGTTTCTGGTTCCTTTGTGCACATTCACTTATTTCTATTTAAACTTTTCCATCACTTTTGCAATCTGTTTGCCAGAGTCGTTATTTTGCCTGTGGTGGGGAGGGGGCTGCCTCAGCCCACTACACCCGGTAACTGGGGAGACGTCTCCCGGCCTTGGGCCTGCTTAGGCCCAAGGCCAGGGGGATGGGCAGTCTCAGGCCTGAGGCCTGGCCAGCTGAGACTAGCCTGGGGGGGGGGGGGGGGGAGAATGAGCCCTGGGGGTCTTGGGCCCATCCTCAGGTGGGGATGGGATGCTTCTGGGTCTGCTTTGGGGTTTCTTTTGTCACTGCTTCCGGTTCTCTGTGCACATTCACTCTTTTCTACTTAAACTTTCCATCCCTTTTGCAATCCATTTGTTGGAGTCGTTATTTCTGCCCGTGGTGGGGAGGGGCTGCCTCAGCCCACTACACAGCATGGATTCAAAACATCTTTCCACACTGCACTGTACAGTCTGGATCCAGGCTGCACTTTGTTTAAACAGCATGACTCCAATTGATTTACTGCAGTTTCAATCCTTACCTGGGTGACAAAGACGACCTCCTGCCTAGCCCAATAGCACCAAGTATTCCAGAAGTCAATCTCTCTTCAGCCAGTTGACTCTGCCTGCTCTGGATTGACAGCAGTGTCCGAACGACAGATTCGACCAGCACAGCGTCATCTTGCTCCATCTGAACCAAGGATAACTGTATGGCTTTATGCCACCAAAGAAACAGCTTTGCCTCCTCCTTTGCTGAGCTTCAGACAAGATTTACAGAAGACATCAGTTTAAAAGTGTCAGATGAGCAGGTTAAGAAGTTTGTATCCCTCCCCATTAGCCCAGTGAAGATCTCAGGTAATTACTGACAGCTGATCTTACTATATGATAACAGCACAACTACACTACCCCACCAGCTATCATACCGCTGTAACTGCTACAGCTGTTATGGATTTGATGCAGACAGCAGCAGGCAGTTTTTAGGGGTCTCTGTAAGAGGACCAACAATGCTTCCTTTTAAGCTTTATATCTAAGAATAAATGATACTGCAGCTGGAACAAGGAAAATATTTAAACTTGTCTAAGACTTTGTATGAAAGGCATTAAGTTGCACCTCTATTTTTTCCTCCCCCTCTCTTTACTTACCAACTGAACACCTCAGGTAGTGCTAGCTGTTGTTTCCACAACCACTGGGACTTTTAATATGATTTTATAGAAGAGGAAACATTGTGCTTTGCTCAACAAAAAGCTTAAGAGTGAAGTTCCCTCCAGGATATTTTTAATCTCCCCTCAAGCAGTTCGCAGTTTAAGTTAGCAAGCTCAGATTTTCCACAGAAAGCACCAGCACGAGCTTCCTGCATCAGACTATCCTCATTCCGCTCACTCACTTCCCACCCCGGGCACCTTCCGCTTTGATGTTTAAAGCCAGGTTTAATTTCCTTTGCATGGCAGCTTTGCTGTCTCCTTCACACTCTGGCAATCAAGTTAAAGACACCTACAACAGTGGAAGTATCCTTTCAACGTCAACAGCAGCGGCATGAGTGTATGTTTCCCCAAAGCACCCTTTCACAGCAAACAGGAGCACATTAACACAGACCAACCCCCACATCTGATACATCCTGACAACTCCAGCATCAATTTTAAGTGTAGTTGTTAGACACTTAAAGCACAAAGTATTGCCATTTTAACCCCAAAGTTGTGGGTTTTTCTCCCCAGAATGCTGTTATCTAGTAAGTTGGTTTACAATGATACAGGCTCCCAGCTATGGGCACGCTAGGTTCAGGTTTTGTTTAAAGCTACAGAGCAGTCCCCACTAAGCAGCTGGGAACAAGAGGTCCCTCAAGTGTCAAACTCCATGTTCAGCACATAACTCATTCCACCTAGTGGACATTCTGTAAAGTGGAATCCACAGCCATTTAGGGTTTGCCTGGAGTAATGTTAACTGAGCACAAATCCAGGCTGCCAATAAAATCAAGCCTCCCTGGCTAAAACCTGACTAAAAGTGCAGCTGAAGTGTTCAATTCAATGAAACTCCTTCTTCTGTTTAACCATAATGACCATCAGTGTTGGCAGCGCAACTGGGTAGACTGCCTAACAGTGGATACAGAGGGACTGTCCAGTTCATCCAACAGCCTGGTGAAATTAACCTAATCACAGAATATATAGGGCTGGAAGAGACCTCAAATACCATCAAGTCCAAGCCTCGACCCAGCACTGAAGGGTCATGTCCATAAGTACCAGGTCCACGTGCTGCTTGAACACCCCCAGGGATGGGGACTCCACCACTGCCCTGGCCACCTAACTACACCACCTAAACAACTACAATCTCACTTGAAAGTCAAGGCATACTCAGAACCCGTGACTCAATACCTTGGGTAAACTTGCTCCAGCCATTTGCTTATGGTTAACAGGACTTTCATCTCATTGCTAAGAGTTTGGTCAGTGTTCAGGCATTGCAGCAAGTAGACATAGAGGGTCAAGTAGCTTCCTAATGACAGACACTCCTGCAAGAATTCTTCCATGGTTAGCTCAGGAACTTGGAGAGAGGCAAGTATAGGACCCCAGCCTAAATTCTGGTTGTAAGGATAATCTGTAAAAGAAAACAAATGGAAAGGGAAAAGAGTGAGAAAGCAGCACTCAAATAGAATAGAATTAACCAGGTTGGAAAAGACCTCAGGGATCCCCAAGTCCAACCTATCACCCAACACCATCTGATCAACTTGCCTGGGAGAAGAGACCAACCCCCACCTGGCTACACCCTCCCTCCAAGGAGTTGTAGAGAGCAAGGAGGTCTCCCCTGAGCCTCCTCTTCTCCAGGCTAAGCAACCCCACCTCCCACAGCCTCTCCTCACAGGGCTGTGCTCCAGACCCTCCCCAGCCTCACTGTCCTCCTCTGGACACGTTCAAGTGTCTCAATGTCCTCCTTAAACTGAGGGGCCCAGAACTGGACACTGGATTTCCTTCAGGTGTACTTAAATCTGATCATATAGAATGGGGAGGCAATCAAAATGTAGCTGCACAATGGTTATGTGAGCAAAGGAATACCAAACAAAACTAAACCTTCTCTTGGGATGATTTTTCTTCTTTCATGTCCTCTCTTTAGCTGGCAAAAATGGCAACCATTATACAGAGCAAATCAGTTTTCACAGACACAAGTATAGTTCTTGAGAAAATACAGTTAGAGCAGCTGAAAAACCCAAGGCACAAGGGCCTGACTTTGCTACACCTAGTCACTACAGCATGCATCTGTGTGACAGTCAGGAGCCATTAGATGTGACAACAGGAGATTACACACAGCAGATTACAGCCCAGTTGCAGTACTGGGCAGCATGAAACTGTAAGGATTCCAGACAATTTGTACAAAAAGGACATCTCTGGTGGCTTCAGGCTATGTCTTCAAAATTTAGTTACAGGTTTTGAGCAAAAAGTAGAAAAATATAAATAAATAAATCACTGTTGGGTGTAAAAAGGAAAACAAGAGATCATTCTACACAAATTCTTTGGGTAAATATCTATCATAGTATCAGTCAGGGTTGGAAGGATCCTCTAGTTCCAACCCCTGCCATGGGCAGGGACAACCTGCACTAGATCAGGCTGGCCACAGCCTCATCCAGCCTGGGCTTAAACACCTCCAAGGACAGGGCCCCAACCACCTCCCTGGACAACCCATTCCAGGGCTTCACCACTCTCAAGGTGAAGAACTTCCTCCTCACAGCCAGCCTGAATCTCTCCAGCTTCATTCCATTCCCCTTAGTCCTATCACTACCTGATAGCCCGAGAATAAGAGGAGCTGTACCATAACAATTCCTCCCTATCCTCTTCTCTTCTGATCTCTGGCTGGTTTTGCTTCTCTCAGGAGAGATAACCTGCGTGCTTTTGGCTGGCCTTGGCTAAGTCTAACTTCTCTGCTCCTTTCTCTTGTCCCTTTTGTATAGGGGGCTAAGGGGAGAGGCAAGGAGGTAGAAGCTGGTAGCTTCCCCTGGTCCTTGGCCAGGGGGCGGTCCTTCTGCTGTTTGTTAATGTAAATATCTGTATAATACTAACTCCTGTATATTGTGGACACATTCATTGCACCCCCTTGGAGAGTACAGATTTTGCTTGTAAATACAGCTCCATTTGCTTCTAATTGAGTTGGTCTGGCAAAAAGTTAGTGCTGGGGGTGAAGCTTAACCCACCACAGCATCCCAGACTGAGCCAAGTTTGAGACAAGCAGCAGCAGGTGAGAGGCTCCTACCCTCATTGAAGTAAGCAGTGATACAGGCTTCGGTGGTCTCTGCCATGTGTCGCACTGAGGCCAGGCTCTGGCACGCCGCGGTCAGAAGGGGCATTGCCAGTGCCCCGCGCACCCTGCTGTCAATCCACCGGCGTAAGCTGCCCCGCAGGGACTCGGCTGTGGCGACACTGGAATTGTTCATCATCATCAGTGTTTCTGTGAAGAGGCTGCTGAGGGCCATATGACGTGTTTGCAGATCCATATCTGACAGTCAGAAGTAAGAGAAACATTTCGGTAACGAGATACCGGAACCCAGATTCTACTTCAGAATGCAGAAGTAAACAGGTTGGAAGAGACCTCTGAGATCAAGTCCAACCTCTCACCCAACACCATCTGGTCAACTAAACCATGGCACCAAGTGCCTCATCCAGGCTCTTCCTAAACACCTCCAGTGACAGTGACTCCACCATCTCGCTGGGCAGCACATCCCAATGGCCAATCTCTCTTGCTGGGAAGAACTTTCTCCTCACATCCAGTCTAAACCTCCCCTGGCACAGCTTGAGACTGTGTCCTCTTGTTCTGGGTGCCTGGGAGAAGAGACCAACCCCCACCTGGCTACAACCTCCCTTCAGGGAGTTGTAAAGAGCAAGAAGGTCTCCCTGAGCCTCCTCTTCTGCAGGCTAAGCAACCCCAGCTCCCTCAGCCTCTCCTCACAGGGCTGTGCTCCAGACCCCTCCCCAGCTTTGTTGCCCTTCTCTGGACACCTTCCAGCATCTCAACATCTTTCCTAAACTGAGGGGCCCAGAACTGGGCACAGGACTCAAGGTGTGGCCTAACTACTTGCTGTAGCTTCTGGGGATTCATTATACAACTCAATTCATAGAATGGCCTGGGCTGGAAAGGACCTTAAAATAATCATTTTTTTGCCTGTACTTATGAAACTGCAGTAGGAAACCCATTCCTTGAAGTCTCTTCCCTTGATGAGATAGCTAATCATTCATTAAACAGAGTGACAACTGACAGACAGTACAGTGGAGCCCATCTATGACCTAGAGTCCTTTACCACAACTGCAGTGCAAATAAATTGAATGTAAAGCACAGTGACAGCCTCAAAGAAAATATGGGTCATACAGCAGAGTTTAAAGCACAGCTTAGAGTGCAACAAGTCAAGATTTTAGATGACTCCATTTGAAATATGTCCAAGATAAGGCCTGAAATGTTCCAATCCCCACATGCATTTCTAAGATTCCAGATTTCCTGCAAGTCCTAGTACATGGTCTCAGAAACTGTTTTAAACCATCACTTGGCACTGCCTGAACATGTTATCATGGGCCTCCTGTAACGGTGCTCACAAAGCACAAACATTCCCTGAGCCCGGCTCTTAACAGTCCAACTGTAGAGCAGACTTCAGCACATGTTGATGAAAACACCACTATGGTTATAAAAGAACATTTTCAAGCAACATCAGGCATTGTGTGCACAAGTGGGTTAATCATTGGGAAAACACTGCTCAAGGAGGTTGAGGCATCCACACTTGCAGATATCTGGAAGCTCACCACACAAGGCCCTGAACAACCTGATTTTACTTTGAAGCTAGCCCACGTGTGAGAAGGAGGTTGGCCTCAGAGGTCCCTTCCAAACTAAGCTAATCTATTTGGATCATCTACCTACTATGAAAAACAAGAAAGAAAAAGCCCCAAAAGTCCTCTGTCATGGCACAGCTCTCCAGTAAGGTAAACATTTTACCACAGAACAAATGCAAATGACAATGCCAGAAGGCTAACTGACTTACCTCAGGCCACAACTAGTTTTACAGCCACACTCCCCTTCACAAGCTGTAGAGCACTGAGCAAAACCACCACAGTCCCTGGGACAAGTCTTGGTGCAGTGCCCAGCTGAGAAGCCCAGCTGTTGTCAACAGAAGGTGCTGTCCCAGAGGCTCTTCAAAAAACCTCTGACACACCCCCTCACCCCCAGCCCACACCCAGACATCACAGAGAAGCTAGATCCAGTGCATGCCACCACTTCCCTGCCACTCCACATTGGTGGTTCTCCTGCACTGCACAGTCTGGTTGAGAAACAGGGATCACTCTCTCCTTCAGCCCTTCTACACAAGTATCCTCAGGGATTCATGCAACAGAGCTGCTCCTCATACACTGGAGCTCCCATCTCCTCCAAAATTTCTCAGCTATGAGGAGTGTCAACAGTTACAGGCAACCCTTGAGGAGAGGCTGAGGGAGCTGGGGTTGCTTAGCCTGGAGAAGAGGAGGCTCAGGGGAGACCTTATTGCTCTCTACAACTACCTGAAGGGAGGTTGTAGCCAGGTGGGGGTTGGCCTCTTCTCCCAGGCACCCAGCAGCAGAACAAGAGGACACAGTCTCAAGCTGTGCCAGGGGAGGTTCAGGCTGGAGGTGAGGAGAAAGTTCTTCCCAGCAAGAGAGATTGGCCATTGGAATGTGCTGCCCAGGGAGGTGGTGGAATCACCATCACTGGAGGTGTTTAAGAAGAGCCTGGATGAGGCACTTGGAGCCATGGTTTAGTTGATGAGATGGTGATGGGTGATAGGTTGGACTTGATGATCTCTGAGGCCTTTTCCAACCTGGTTAATTCGGTTCTATTCTCCTCAAGTCACCAAGGCTTTTGCTGACTATGAGGCTGTCCTACAGAGCTTCCCCAAGTACTAACAGAAGTACTGAAAGACGGTTACCACTCTTGGAATTTCAGAAACTTGACGTTCACTTTTGTCAGCACACCTGTGTGGGTCCAGTACAGGTGGAGACAACTCCTAACAATTGTGTGGTACAGCAAGACAGCTGATTTCACCTGATGTTTCTGCTTGTCAGAGTAAACTCAGGATGCACTGGTACTACAAATGAGATCAGTATGAATGCTGTGGGTATGGAGATACTATGCTACTGTTGCGTGAGTGTAATTCCCCTACTTCAATAGCCAAGTTCTCCCATCTGCAGAGCAGTTTGGAACCCCTTCTTAGAATCCAATTCCTCAAGACCAAGGGAGTGTCTTTGTGTAGCCCTTTCTGTTAAAGGAAGCAAATGACAAAGTTTTTAAAGGGATTAAAATCACTAGGCAGTAAAAAGAAGAACCCCTCGAGCTCCTGTGTACCAGCCAGACTTACAACACCAACCCTCTTTCTTCTATTGCCCCTGTCACTCTTGACAGCTCTTCAGAGGAATGTTCCTTGTTTTGGGCTAATATACCACCTATAGATCTATACCTATCACCCCAGCTAAGCAATGTGCCCTTCTACCCATAAAGGAGACATTACAGTAACACAAGTAATTACATAGTCTCAGGCGTTCGTTGATCTGTGCAATATAATAAAGGATCTTGACAGCTTTAAAGTAGTTTCCCACTTCTTTCATACAAACCTGGAGGATTAAAGATGACTACATCATCTAGCAAGTTGGACATTTCTTGCTCCAAAACTGCAAGGGTAATCTTTCCACTTTGTTCTAAGGTGCTGAGAAATTGAACCACCTGGCGAATGTAAGCTTGGCATTTCAGCGTTGCATCCTGGTAACCAAGATTAAAATGACACCTTTCAGAATCATGCCCAGGACCCCTTCCACACTCTGTAGCACACAACAGCAGATGCCAATGACAAGAACACATCAGAGAAACTGCAAAGCCATTTTGACTTACAAGGTGGATGTGACTATCTGAAGATGCACCAAAGCCTGCTGAGATCTTCAGGAGCTTCACTATCAGTTCAGCTGCAGCACCCTTAGCAAGGATAACAGAGGGAGGGTAGTGACTGTTGCAGTAGCTGATGATGCTCTGATAAGACGAAATGCCCACAAGCTGCCAGGGAAGGGAGCTGGTCTGTCCAAGAAGGTTTATAAGTGGCGACTCCTGAAGATTTAAAAGACATCAGTCTAAGCTCCAGCTTCTTCGCTGTTTTAAACTAACATTCACAAGTACTCAATACTGGAAGGAAGACCAGACTCTGGAATTGGAAGCAGAAACTCCATGGAAAACAGAGGATCAGTGGGGGTCTGGCTGCTATTTCAACCAGCAAGCCAACATACATATTTCACTTCTAACGCTCACATAACAGTACTCTGACTGCTGCAGCAGCTATAACCATGGACAGAAGTCAACAACTGACATTAAAATTTGACATATAGACAGGTAAGGACAGCTGGAAAGAAATGGAAACCTAGAAGGTAGTCACTTTAGCAGGAAAAAGGCATTAAAAAAATAGTAACACAGAAAGGTTATCCAAGTTCACAGCTGAACCAGAGACAGAAGCCATGTCCCTCAAATGTCCACTCAGTGAGTCTTCTCAAGTGCTTACTCTCATAAACACCATCCTCAACAGCACAACAGCCTACAGTGTCCACAAGTCACACAGGCAGTGAAAGCATCTAGATGGAAAAGTCTGTCTAGAAGCAGCGTCTAGGCTCAGCTATCACCACCCTCCTCTCTGGGATTCATACACATCTGCCAATACAAAAGGGACCCCCAGGCCCTGAGAAGCACCAGATTTCTACATGTCATAGAATGAACATATACTGTAATTGTGCTGACACAACCTCAAGATTATAAGGATCCAGAACTAACCTAAATTAGACTACACCAACAAGAATGTGACACTAGTACATCAAGTACTCCTCAAGTCACTCATGCTCTGGAACACAGGGCTGAGAAAGTCTGAGATTTAGGTCAAGGTGTCACAAGAGCATTCTGGGAGGTAAAAAACAAGTGATGGCATGCCAGTTTAACACACCGCTGGAGGCTAAGAGGGAATTCCTGAGGTTGACTCATACAGCGTATGAACAGGTGTGTTTGGAAGCTTGAGAAGCTTCTGATAAGCAAACACATTCAGGTCAAAGCAGTGAATTCCAGTAATTTTCCTGAACTGGAAAACAGTGTTGATCAAAGTCTGCTGATGAGATGTTGGCACAGCATCTCCTAATGCCTCAGAGGAAATGGAAGATGGAAGATACTGCAAGTGGGAGAAAGTTGGCAGATGTGAAGTGGGACTCTTGAAGGTTATCTAGCCCCTATGGGAGTCCTTCAGAAGTAATGGACCGAGTGACACTGTGCTAGGCTTACCCACAAGCACATAGCAAAAGCAGGGTCTTGAAAGCTCATCCTAGCACCCAGTGCTTCTCTTTCTTATTCCAACAGTTCACAAAAATTAGAACACAATTATAAATGAGAAAGGCACTGAGAATCAGAGATGATCAATCCCCCTTCAGAGCACAACAAAACTCAACCTAAGAATCAACAGGGGAAGCAATCTGTCACCAGTAACTCATCAAAAGCAGACAGACAGTACCAAGCTTCCTGAAGATACAGCTGGCTTTTGAGATGTTGTTACGTTATTGTGACTTGTCATCACATGATATGAAGTTAAGAAAGGAGCAATTACAGTTAAGAAATAAATGTCTGCAAAAGCAGTTCTGAGTAAGGAATGAACAACACTTATTTATACCTCCTGAGAAAGCATGTGCAAGCAGACAAACATTTTCCATTTAGACAGCTATAACAAAGCACAGTCAGGTCAAGCTGTTCTGCTAACTTCACAAGGACTAATCCCATTGCTGACCTGTACTTAATCAACCTGAAGTGTGACTAGTGCTGAAGATCTGAAAGCTGGAAAACATCAAACACGCACAGTACAACACAGTCAGACATAAGCTTTTCATACATGAATGATTCCTTACCACCCCCCCACAGGCTGCCACTCAAGAAAGCAGCAAGGCACACCAGAGAGCTACATGATTTGCTATGACAGAACTAATGTCACTCAGCAAGCCTCCCAATTCTTGTCACAGCACCACAGGTGCTGCAGGTTCAAATGCCACAGTCACAGCTGTTTCTGCACTCATGTCAGCAGAGTGCCTGAGTTCACAGAGCAAATGCTAGACACCCATAGATACGTGCATGTCCACACACAGGCATGCACAATACATATGCACTTACACTTAAGTGCACATAACTGGTACATAAACATATGCACATATTATAGGTGCACACACGAATTGTTTTTAATACTACCTCTACTTTGCATGTGCTTACAGCTAAAGCTCTCCAAAACCAAGAGAGAGAACAGGAAACAGGCATCTTTAACTAAGGGCTGCCTCAAGAGTCAGGAAATCTAAACCATGCAACACCATACTTAAAACAACTGTGCAGCAGCTTTACGTATAAAAATCAATAGTGTTTAAAACACTGATTAAACATACAAACATATCTATACAATACAATACACCAGGTTGGAAGAGACCTTCAAGATCATCGCGTCCAACCCATCAACCAATCCAACCCACCCAACAACTAGACCATACAGCCAAGCACCCCATCAAGTCTTCTCCTGAACACCTCCAGTGAAGGTGACTCCACCACCTCTACGGGTAGCCAATTCTGTCCTCTCCAATACCCAGAGGGCCATGCTGTAACTCCAGGAAACTGACTGTATTGATTTGCTTACTATTTGCAACAATACTGGATCAGAGAACCTACAGAAGTTCCTTAGAGTGGGTAGCAGTTGGGCTTTTTCCACACAAATTAAGACAGAATGACTCACATAAGGAATTAGTCTCGGCCATCTCTGGGTAACTATTTGGAGTATTCTGCCTAAGCAAAACACAATTCTGAGTTCCTTGTTCAGCAAATGAGAAAGCAGCCATAGCCTGTGCCCTTGCTAGCCAAGGCTTAGTCATCTTCTAAGACAGACTGGTAGGAAGCTTCCCAAAAATTACCTCTTTGCCTATAAGTTGCTCCTCCTTTGCCAACAGGACCATCATATATAGCAAGCAGACAATCATGTTGTGAGTCTGAGGATGAGGGTTAGGATTCCAGGCATCAGAAAGGACACTGACCCAGTTTATTTCACATAGAACATAACCCAAGAATAAGAAACAACTCTTGGGGCTGCCTCTTTCAATCTAGGAAGAAGAAATGAAAAATGACAGACGTCAAACAGTGTGAGAGAAGTTCCTTCGCAACTATAAATCCACAACAGCATCCTAGGTCAGCAGAGGAGGAAGCAGATGCCTCTTCTCCATTTTGCCCTCCCATCATTAGACCTGCACATAACCTTTCTAAGCCTCTCAAGCAAGCAGTAGAGAACAGCAAGATACTGCAAATTAGAACAAACAAAACACCAAAAGAAACCAACCACCACACCCCCACCAACAACCCCAGGTTATTACAAACTCCTAGCTGCATGACTGCCTCCATTTATCTTCACTCTAAGAAACTAAGAAATTCTGAGCCTGTTTAGAGCTGCAAGAACTCATCCTACACAGGTAAGCAGTACATCCTGAAGTGTTTCCACACCAGTCTGCAGCTTCACGGTGTCTCAGACAGCTTGGAAGTAGTTAACAGTAAAATATACTACCTGTAACTAAATATATATGTAATAAACAAAGCAATGAATACACAGACTGTCAGTTTTACCATTCCCCACAACTTTGTCTAAAGTTGCTCACAGGCAAGAATCAGTCTGCTGTGAATGCTGCAAACTAACTTTAAAAGCTTGATTCTTAGCAAAACTCTCTCCAGCTTTCCAGTTATTTTCAAGGACAACACTAATTACGAACTAAGTTCAACAGATGTTGTATACTCACCTTAAAGAACTCTTCCATAAGCATTTGGTCTGGATGCATTTCCTTCCATGGCAGTTTTCTGAACTCAGTGTGAAAAGTATAGAGAATAAACTCTGGCATTTTGGGGGCTGTGCAACACTCACAGTAATGCATTAAATGTAACCAGAGAGCCCCGTGGTGACTTGGCAACAGCTTATCTAGAGTCAAAGAAAACAGCTGAATTAATAACAGAGAATGGAATGGAATAGAATGGACCTCAGAGATCATCTCTGCCTGTCCATAACCTTCCTTCAGGTAGCTGTAGAGAGTAATAAGGTCTCCCCTGAGTCTCCTCCAGGCTAAGCAACCCCAGCTCCCTCAGCCTCTCCTCATAGGGCTTGTGTTCCAAACCCTCACCAACTTTGTTGCCCTTCTCTGGACACATTCCAGCAAGACAACATCCTTCCTAAACTGAGGGGCCCAGAACTGGACACAGGACTCAAGGTGTGGCCTAACCAGTGCAGTGTACAGGGGCACAATGACCTCCCTGCTCCTGCTGGCCACACTCTTCCTGATGCAGGCCAGGATGCCATTGGCCCTCTTGGCTGCCTGGGCACACTGCAGGCTCATGTTCAGCCTACCATCAACCAGCACCCCCAGGTCCCTCTCTGCCTGGCCGCTCTCCAGCCACTCTGACCCCAGCCTGTAGCACTGCCTGGGGTTGCTGTGGCCAATGTGCAGAACCCGGCACTTGGATGTGTTCAATCTCCTGTCCTTGGACTCTGCCCATCTGTGCAGCCTGTCGAGGTCCCTCTGCAAAGCCTCTCTGCCCTCCAGCAGATCAACTCCTGCCCCCAGCTTGGTGTCATCTGCAAATTTACTGATGATGGACTCAATGCCCTCATCCAGATCATCAATAAAGATGTTGAAGAGCATGGGGCCCAGCACTGATCCTTGGGGCACACCACAAGTGCCTGGCTGCCAGCTGGATGTGGCACCATTCACCACCACTCTCTGGGCTCAGCCTTCAGCCAGTTCCTAACCCAACACAGTGTGATCCTGTCCAAGCCAGGGGCTGACAGCTTGGCCAGGAGTTTGCTGTGGGGGACTGTGTCAAAGGCCTTGCAGAGGTCCAGGCAGACTACATCCACAGCCTGCCCCACATCCATCAGGCAGTCACCTGATCATAGGAGATCAGGTTGGTGAGGCAGGACCTGCCCTTCCTAAATCCATGCTGGCTGGGCCTGATCCCTTGGCCATCCTGTAAGTGCTGTGTGACTGCACTCAAGATGACCTGTTCCATGTTCTTGCCTGGCACTGAGGTCAGGCTGACAGGCCTATCATTCCCTGGCTCATCCAACCGGCCCTGCTTGTGGATGGGCACCACGTTGGCAGCTTCCAGTCTTAGGAAAAGCCTGATTACAGAAGGGAGTCTAATTCTGAAGGTGAAGAACCAATAAATGAAAACTTAAACTAGAATACATTCAAGGAAAAAAAATATGCACCTTAAAGATTTTATTCTCTACATCAGCAAGTGGGAAAGCTTATGATTTCCTGTCTTTCCTTAACCTTTGAAGAGCTGCTGCACAATAAACTAAAGTTCTAAAACACTCCTCTGATGCAGAGCTCTTTTTTTGAATCCTGCATTACCTCAGTTTTTATAAGACATAGAACAGTATGGGGGGTTTTATGACTTATTTTTTACAAGGCAGGTTTGAATCTAGTTCATCTCTAAAAGTACTGTAACTACACACAAATAACCCATGCTAAACATGAGCTCCAAATAACCAGCCTTGGTAACTGCTGAGACACATTGATCGGTCATCATGATACACTATTGCATTGGTTATACACAAACAGACAGATTTGGAATGAAGTCATGCAGTACTCATGGCAGCTCATTTTGCTGTCTCCTTCAAACTGACATT
This sequence comes from Picus viridis, assembly GCA_033816785.1. Taxonomy (NCBI): domain Eukaryota; kingdom Metazoa; phylum Chordata; class Aves; order Piciformes; family Picidae; genus Picus; species Picus viridis. The sequence continues at coordinate 96,682,818 of CM066606.1, read as the reverse complement.
ATCATCTGACAGATATGCATCTATCATTCACATGCCTACATTAGGAATAGTGTGGCCAGCAGGAGCAGGGAAGTCATTGTGCCCCTGTACACTGCACTGCTTAGGCCACACCTTGAGTCCTCGCTCCAGTTCTGGGCTCCTCAATTTAAGAAGGACATTGAGACACTGGAATGCATCCTGAGAAGGGCAACAAAGCTGGGGAGGGGTCTGGAGCACAGCCCTGTGAGGAGAGGCTGAGGGAGCTGGGCTTGCTTAGCCTGCAGAAGAGGAGGCTCAGGGGAGACCACCTTGCTCTCTACAACTCCCTGAAGGGAGGTTGTAGCTAGCTGGGGGTTGGTCTCTTCTCCCAGGCAACTGGCACTAGAACAAGAGGACAGAGTCTCAAGCTGTGCCAGGGAGGTTCAGACTGGATGTGAGGAGAAAGTTCTTCCCAGAAAAGAGAGATTGGCCATTAGAATGTGCTGCCCAGGGAGGTGGTAGAGTCACTGCCCCTGGAGGTGTTCAGAAAAGGACTGGATGTGGCACTTGGAGCCATGGTTGAGTTGTCATGAGGCATTAGGTAATAGGTTGGACTTGATGGTCTCTGAGGTCTTTTCCAACCTTACTCATTCTGTGACTCTATGATTGTCCACTCCTGACAGGGTGAAATGCTGTCTTTATATAATGGAATAAATTCTCCCAGTACCACTGCAATGATCATCTTGGCTAAAAGTTAACAAACCAAATCCCCTCACATCCCACATCTCAGTCAAAATAGAAAACCTCTTTTAGTCTGGCAGAACAGGAAGTATCACTATGTTATAACAGCATAGATTCCACCTACCTTTAAAGCTTTCATGCAAAAGCTTGATGCAATCTGTGAAGAGGTGGACCACAGTGGATGCTACAGGAGTGTCACTCTCTAACCAAGGGTAGCAGGGCTGGCTACTGAAGAGAAATGAAGCAACACAAACTTCAGTGCTGAGTTACCAGATCATAACCACAACATAAACATCCAAAGCCTCCAAAATGATTAAGGGAGCATCTTCCTTACAAGGAGATACTGAGGGTGCTGGGTATCTTTAGTTTGCAGAGGAGGAGACTAAGGAGTTTGCAGAGGAGGAGACTAAGGAGTGATGTCATCAGTGTTTATAAATACATAAAAGGTGAGTGCCAAGACACTGGAGCCAGGCTCTGCTGTGTGACACCCAATGACAGCACAAGGGGCAATGGGTGGAAGCTGAGGCATAGGAACTTCCATGGAAACAGGAGGAAATTTTTTTTTCCCTGTGAGGGTGACAGAACACTGGAACAGGCTGCCCAGAGGGGTTGTGGAGGGTCCCTCTCTCAAGCTATTCAAAACCTGCCTGGATTTGTTTCTGTGTGACCTGGTATAGGTGACCCTGCTCTGGCAGGGGGGTTGGACTACATCTTTTGATAGGACTAGGGTGATAGGACTAGGGGGAATGGAATGAAGCTGGAGGTGGGGAGATTCAGGCTGGACATGAGAAGAAGGTTCTTCACCATAAGAGTGGTGAAGCCCTGGAATGGGTTGTCCACAGAGGTGGTGGAGGCCCCATCCCTGGAGGTGTTTAAGCCCAGGCTGGATGAGGCTGTAGCCAGCCTGATCTAGTGCAGGGTGTCCCTGCCCATGGCAGGGGGTTGGAACTAGATGATCCTTGTGGTCCCTTCCAACCCTGACTGATATTATGATGCTATGATTTTGAGGTCCCTTCCAGCCCCTAACATTCTGTGATACATTCTGTAGTAAGTCAATATAATAGGTAGCATCCAGCAAATCAACACTGCAGTGTCAGCAGTCCTTTCATTCAAACTCAGCTCTTCAGGACTGCCTGTTCCTTCCTCACAGGTGTATTTTAATGCCACACTATCACTGAGTAAGCAGAGATTGTTTGTTATTCATACCTAAATTGAATACCATAACACAGGTATTGCTGAATCACAGCACATACCCTCTGCCAGCAACCTTCCAGTTAAGGGCTGGAGATGTGCTCACAGCTCCAAAAGCTTTTGGCTTTGAAAGAAGGTAAAGTTTGCATCTCTATCATTACAACTAACACTCCATGTGAAGACAGTAGACCATTATTACCATAGGACTGATTTGTTCCAAGGTTGCTTCACGTGCCACTAGCATGTAGGTTGTATTTGTTTGGCTTTTATGTTCCGTTTCACAGAGTTTTCAGTGTAATGGAGACTAAAAAAAGGACATCTAAAATTCAAGTTTGAGTGCTTCCAAAACTAAGTGCAACCCATGTTTTTCTCATCTCTGCCTCTTGAACAGACCTTGGTTACATTTCTTGTATCTGAAATCCAATTTTCCAAGACTTGGGTTGAGTAATTATTTACATGGACTCATGAATTAGTTCTGTAACTGAAGGATATTACATCAGTACAGTTATTTAATGGAAGGTCACAATACAGTCAGGAATTAGGGGAGAAAAAGAAAGATCAAGTAACAATAAAAGCCATTCATACAGGGTTAAAGTTTCAGGACAACAATCAATTTACTTTTAAAATGCTATATATACCTTGCATCCTCCTTTTCCAGGACTAGTATCCATGGCTTAAAAAGTCCAACAATAACTGAATACAAAGACTGCAATGCTAGAACAAAACAAAACAAAGAAGTTGTTTGGGTATTGTTTTCCCTTCAAATCAGCAACAGTGAATATACATTTTCCAGCCTTGAATACAACATCCTCACATATTCCAACATTTAAACAGCTCTTCCTAGTTGAATGAAAAATGTAAAGTACAATGTGCTTAGTAGTGCTCCTGGTTAACAATATGGTTGTTTTAGCAACAACCACAAGCATTCTGCATTGTTTATATCTGTTTTGGAGCTGTTCAGGAGGAGACTTGATGGGGTGCTTGGTGCCATGGGTTAGTTGTTTAGAATCATAGAATCATAGAATCATAGAATCAGTCAGGGTTGGAAGGGACCACAAGGATCATCTAGTTCCAACCCCCCTGCCATGGGCAGGGACACCCTACACTAGATCACGCTGGCCAGAGCCTCGTCCAGCCTGGGCTTAAACACCTCCAGGGATGGGGCCTCAACCACCTCCCTGGACAACCCATTCCAGGGCTTCACCACTCTCATGGTAAAGAACCTCTTCCTCACATCCAGCCTGAATCTCCCCATTTCCAGCTTCATTCCATTCCACCCATTTAGGTGGGTTGGATTGGTTGATGGGTTGGACGCGATGATCTTGAAGGTCGCTTCCAACCCGGTGTATTGTATTGTTTGAATTGATATTACTAAAGCGTCTGAGATCATGGCTAAGACTACTCACAATTTAAACCTGCATGGACTAAAATAAAAGGTGTGTGGGGTGATTTCCTCTAAACCGAAATTACACCATGATGAAATTCACTAGCATCTTACAAACCCCAGCTCAGTGCAGAAGACTGTTCCTAAAGAAAGCACGACTACTCTGGCCCTGAGCAAAGCCTTCGACACTGTCCCGCACCACCTCCTGGTCTCCAAGCTGGTGACACATGGGTTTGATGGGTGACCACTAGATGGATACAGAACTGGCTTGATGGCCGCACCCAAAGAGTGGCTGTCAACGGGTCCATGTCCCAGTGGAGGCCAGGGACAAGCAGAGTCCCTCAGGGATCAGTCCTGGGACCTGTCTTGTTCAACATCTCTGTGGGTGACATGGACAGTGGCATCGAGTGCACCCTCAGCAAGGTTGCTGATGACACCAAGCTGTGTGGTGCAGTGGACACGCTGGAGGGAAGGGATCCATCCAGAGGGACCTGGACAGGCTGGAGAGGTGGGCACAAGCCAACCTCATGAGCTTCAACAAGACCAAGGGCAGGCAACTGCATCTGGGTCGAGGCAATCCCAGGCACAAACCCAGGTTGGGCAGGGACTGGCTGGAGAGCAGCCCTGAGGAGAGAGACTTGGGGGTGCTGGTGGAGGAGAAGCTCAACAGGAGCTCTCAGTGTGCACTTGCAGCCCGGAAAGCCAATCAGATCCTGGGCTGCATCAGGAGAAGTGTGACCAGCAGGTCAAGGGAGGATTCTCCCCCTCTACTCAGCTCTGGTGAGACCCCACCTGGAGTACTGCCTCCAGTTCTGGAGCCCCTACTCCAAGAGGGATCTGGAGGTGCTGGAGCGTGTCCAGAGAAGGGCCACGAGGATGATCAGAGGGCTGGAGCACCTCTCCTGTGAGGACAGACTGAAGGAGTTGGGGCTGTTCAGTCTGGAGAAGAGAAGGCTCCCAGGTGACCTCATTGTGGCCTTCCAGTATCTGAAGGGGGCTACAGGAAGGCTGGGGAGGGACTTCTCAGGATCTCAGGTAGTGATAGGACTAGGGGGAATGGAATGAAGCTGGAAATGGGGAGATTCAGGCTAGATGTGAGGAAGAAGTTCTTCCCCATGAGAGTGGTGAAGCCCTGGAATGGGTTATCCAGGGAGGTGGTTGAGGCCCCGTCCCTGGAGGTGTTTAAGCCCAGGCTGGACGAGGCTCTGGTCAGCCTGATCTAGTGTGGGGTGTCCTGCCCATGGCAGGGGGGTTGGAACTAGATGATCCTTGTGGTCCCTTCCAACCCTGACTGATTCTATGATTCTATGATACTTCCCAAAACAATTTTAAAGCAAGCTCAAACAATAAACAAGCTTCCTTCAAAGAGTAAGAGCTGGAGCTCCTCTCCTATGAGGACAGACTGAGGGAGTTTGGGTTATTAAGTCTGGAGAAGAGAAGGCTATGAGGAGACCTAATTGTGGCCTTCCAGTGTCTGAAGGGGGCTCCAAGAAAGCTGGGGAGGGACTTCTGTGGGTGCCAGGGAGTGATAGGACTAGGGGAATGGAGCAAAACTAGACATGGGTAGATTCAGATTGGATGTTAGAAAGAAGTTGTTCCCCATGAGGGTGGTGAGAGCCTGGCACAGGTGCCCAGGGAGGTGGTGGAAGCCTCATGCCTGGTGGTTTTGAGGGCCAGGCTGGATGTGGCTGTGAGCAATCTGCTGTAGTGTGAGGTGTCCTTGGCCATGGCAGAAGGCTGGAACTGGCTGATCCTTGAGGTCCCTTCCAACCCTGACAAGTGTGTGATTCCATGAACAACCACAGAGCACACGGCCACAAAGTAGCAGCAACATTTCTCATTTGTGTTTTAATGCTCTCGTTACTGCACAAAGGCAGAGTGAGTATATTTTACTGTGTATTTAAATAGTCTTTAACAAAGGGAAAAGACAGAAACAAAGTGCTTCTTCCAAAGTCTGCAAGCTCTAAAGTCTGTTTTGAAGACTGTTATGGTGTGCTCCAAAGCCTCTTTACCCCAGCCCCAACAGCAGAAGTTTGAATGGAGAAAGACAAATGCACTGAACTGCCTTCCCCTTCACCTGGGGACAGGTAATTAGCATCCATTCTCCCACCAGGGCAGTGGGGGAAGTCCCCAGGGTTTGGGAGCTATGATTAGCAGGGTGCTCTGTGCCAATTCCACATTGACCTGGGACACTGTCTAGAAATGCCTTAAATAGAGTGGCCAGAAAGTGATCAGGGCTCCTGCTCCTGCTCTCACTCTCGCTCCTGCCCTCGCTCTTGCTCCCACCTTCACGCTGCTCGCTCCACTCGGACCTGGCTTCTCCCCAGACCCAGCCTGCCTGAGGTCCTGCTGTGGCTTTCTTGCAGTGCTGCTGCTCAGGAGATTGATTCGCCTCATAGCAGCCCTGTCTGTGGACGCTGGTTCTGGCAGGTCCTTTCCTTTGGATCTGCTGCATCATCCACACTTTGGATTATAAAACCTGCAGTTCTGGAGCCTGTCACAGGAGAGAGACCTGGGGACTGATGCTGAATTCCTGCTCCTTTCTCCCGAGCACAACCTGGCGTTCCCATCGGCTTTCCCTAAGGTCCTGGCTTGCCTCTGATTATCAGTGGGGTGAAGCCATTTTGTGCCTTAGCCTCTTCCATTTTCTGAAGTCCCTACATTGTACTGAAGTTGCCCAGAAGCATCCCGGCAGAGCTGGGGACCGAACGGAACCTGTCAACCACCCAATAAGCTTTTATGCCTGACTTGGGGGTGAGGGTTCTGGGGACAATGAAGATAATTCCTGCCTTGTTATTTCAACCCCTATCAAATGAAAGGCACATTACCTGCTAGAACTCTGCTACTGCCAACAGGCTCTTGGGCTAAAGCAGCAGCTTCGGCGTTGATACGTCTCCTAATGAGATACTCCAGCAGGGTGTTCACCTGAGCCACGTAAGGACTCCACTTGGAGAACAGGCCGAAAGTCCTGAAGTCCACCGACGCCAGTCGGAGCTTGCAGAAAGATGTGGAAAGCCATTCTATTGTCTCTCTAACCTGTGGAAAGAGGAAACTCTTCATCAGCTACAGAAAGACTGTACAGCAACGCTGTTTGTCCCTGCTGTGAGTCTATTTCCGATAAGAACATAATGAATGAAGCCAAGAGGGACCCACCTGCTCTGCAGAGAGGAGAGTCTTTGCGGCATCTCGCAGCACACAGTTGTCAGCAGAATCACTGCTCTTGAAGCTTCCCTGCTCAGACACCAGTGAATCACATCCCAAAGCTTTAAGTGATGCCTTCCAACAGTCAGGGCTTAGAAGCTGCTCTGATGAGCCTTAAGAGAAAGAGAAGGCAATGCATTTGTGAGGAGAAAGATATTACTCCCTTTCTCAAAAACAAACAGAAAAGGCTGAAATTAGAGCTCCTTACCACATGTAAAAAGAAATAGGTAAGGCATGAGTTAGAAAGCCCCAAGTTTAAGGGTGAAAGATACCTCTAGCCCCCAAACATAAGTTAACATTCCCCGCTGGCATCCACAGGCTCTCATCCTGTAGTTTCTAGGCACTTAGTATATCCTTAGCAAGAAACACATTAAGACACCACATATGCTTTGACAGAAAAAGTACTTTTCTCCCTCATTTTAGAGGCACAGTAGATTATGGGCAGCATCTGAAGTCAATCAGGACATTTTCAGCAGATTTCCATATCCTAGGTCCCATGGTGCGGGACAGTGTCGAAGGCTTTGCTCAGGTCCAGGTAAACGACATCAGTTGCTCGCCCCTCAGCTATTAATGCTGTCGCCTGCTCATAGAAGGCCACCAGGTTTGTCAGGCAGGATTTGCCCTTGGCAAAGCCATGCTGACTGTTCCCAATCACCTCTTCACTATTCTTCTGAGTCAGTAGTGCCTCCAGGAGGATCTGCTCCATGATCTTTCCGGGCACAGGGGTGAGACTGACTGGCCTGGAGTTCCCCGGTTCCTCCTTCTTGCCCTTTTTGAAAATGGGAGTAATGTTTCCCCTTTTCCAGCCTGTGGGGACTGCCCCAGGCTGCCAGGACTTCTGGAATAGAATAGAGAGGGGCTTGGCAACCTCATCTGCCAGTTCTCTCAGCACCCGTGGGTGTATCCTGTCGGGTCCCATGGACTTGAACACTTTCAGGTTCTTCAGGTGATCACGAACCTGAGCTTCACTTATGGTGGGCAGTTCTTCCTCCCCGTCCCTGGCATCGTCTGCCATGACACCAGGAGTGTGGCTGGAGGCCCTTGCAGTGAAGACTGAGGTAAAGAAGTGATTGAGTACCTCAGCCTTTTCCACATCACTTGTGACCAATTCACCACTTTCCTTTCTGAGGGGGCCCACACCTTCCCTAGTCTTCTTCTTGCCATTAATATACCTATAGAAATTCTTAGTGCTCCCTTTAACCCCCCTGGCTAGATTCAGTTCAAACTCTGCTTTGGCTTTCCTAACCAGGCCTCTTGCTGCTCGGGCAGCTTCCTTATATCCCCCCTGCTCTATCTGTCCTTCCCTCCACTGCCTGTAGAGTTTCTTTTGCAATTGTCAGTCTGACACTGAAGGGTGCTCAAGGACAAGTTACTACATTACAGACTGTGGCATAATTACAATTAAGTGTTTCCATTAACAGAAAGTTCTCCTCCATCCTTGTCCCATACGATGGGCTGAAAGCCTGTTGTCACTGATGTGTGTACTTGCATCTGGAGAAGAATATTTCTGTCTAGCAGAGCTAAAATACGTCAAATAAAAACACATCACATCATATGCAGACAAAAGCACATACAGAAACATAAGGCAGTTTAAATCATTCCACTGAGAGGCTGAGGGAGCTGGGGTTGCTTAGCCTGGAGAAGAGGAGGCTCAGGGGAGACCTTCTTGCTCTCTGCAACTCCCTGAAGGGAGGCTGCAGCCAGCTGGGGGTTGGTCTTTTCTCCCAGGCAACCAGCACCAGAACAAGAGGACACAGTCTCAAGCTGTGCCAGGGGAAGTTTAGGCTGGAGGTGAGGAGAAAGTTCTTCCCAGAGAGAGTTGTTGGCCATTGGAATGTGCTGTCCAGGGAGGTGGTGGAGTCGCTGTCCCTGGAGGTGTTCAAGAGGGGATTGGACATGGCACTTGGTGCCATGGTCTAGTAGGCATGAGGTCTTGGGTGACAGGTTGGACTTGATCTTTCAGGTCTTTTCCAACCTTGCTGATTCTATGATATTTATGGCTATTTAACTCTACCACACACTAGGCTGGAAGAGATCTGGTCAAAAGGCTTAGTATGCATCAACTCATATACTCACTTTGCACAAACAGTCTTAGGAAATCACTGTAGTGATCTGGGAACTGATACTGCAGAAGGTTAGTCCAATGTTTGCAGAAAATATTGAATGGCATCAAAATATCCTCTTCAGGTTCAAGGCCACATGCATTGAGAGCCAAGTGAATAGACTCCAGAAGCTGGGTACGTTCAGACAGAAGTGGCTTAGCAGTGCTCAACCACTGTGTAAGGTCAAACTGGAACACAGGACAGGAAGCAGTTGTAAGCAGAAAATCTAACAACAAGTACAATACCTTTAGGAGGAGGCAGAAATTGTCAAAGGCAGCACCTGATTAGACCTAACTCAAAACCAAGGTAACTGTTCCCAAAGGCTATGGTTCAGCATATTCCAGAAGTCCCTAAATTTATGAAACAACCCTTGGCAGGTAGTCCTAGGGGGACTAAGATTCATAAAGATAGGTATGGATTTCCACACTTCAGTACCACGACCAAACACTTACAAGGGCTACACTGAACTCACCTCTGCAGTCCATAAATTTTCAGGTGGAGGCACAAAGCTTTTTTAGCCTCTAGGCCATCTGTTCAGAATTAGGTCAGCAGGGACAATGCTGATCTGCCACTAAGGACAGCTCAGTGATGCCCGAAACAGCCTGCCTGCTGCTCACAGTTCTTTCAGTGTCATTAATTAAGAGAATCAGAGTGCTATCAAGGCCCAACAGTAATTTCTCCACCAACAATGCAGGCAGACAGCCCTGAGAGAAGAGATGTGGAAATCACCTGCTCTAGTTCTCTATGCTTTAAGATAGGCAGGAAGAACATAGATGAAAGATTCAGACATTGTCTCAAGTGTTTGAGGGCTTTTATTTTCAGTATACCTGGGATTCACTGGCTGTTTTGAGGAATGCCTCTGGAGAGACATCAGGCAGAAGCAGCGACTGAGTGCCTGCTTTCATTTTTAAGATTGCATTGAAGAATAAGCCCTATGAAGCATATACTATCTGGACTAAGAAAAGGTAGGTTAAGCTTCCTATTTGCTTTTGCCTCCAGCCTCTGTTGAGTTGATATACAACAAACACCATTTGGGATGAGCAGCACAGATCTACAGACCCTGCCTATGTTGTTTTAAAGTACCAGATCTGCACCTCTTTCTTAGCCCAAACTCACTCTCTTCAGGGAAAGAACACACACAAAATCAAAACAGACACAGTATTCATGAGAACTCTACCTTTGTAAGCAGCATGAAGACAACATCACTGTTATCCTCACTCAGAAAGGCCACAACTTGTTCATATAAAGTCACAAACTCATTGGGAGAGGCAACAGGAGTGAAGTAAGGAGAAAGAAGAGTACAGAGCCTTCGATTCTGCAGGACAGTTTGGAGGAGACGTTTGCATTCCGATTTGGTCCCACTGATGAACACCTGAGGAAAGTGGGAATGGTGAGAAAAAAGGTGCAGCATGAATCCACTGGAAAAAACACACATTTGAGAGACTTTTGCAAGACAAGCACCATTTTGGTCCTCTTTTGTAAAGCAAAGCTTTCTCCTAAACTAAGACTGTAGGAGCTCAATAGCAATGGAACACTACTGTTACACAAGACATCATGTGTAAGTGTTGCCCTAACACACTTCAGAACAGCACTTGTGACCACACACTCTAAAAATACCTGGTAATACAACTCCTCTTATGGGATAGCAAAAGAAAATGGATCTAAAGCTCAGCTGCCCTGCCTGATATTAGGAAAAGTTCAAACAGAACTATAGCTATGAAGACCTTCCAACACTTCACAGTATCACAGTATCACTAAGGTTGGAAGAGACCTCAAAGATCATCGAGTCCAACCTGTCACCACAGACCTCATGACTAGACCATGGCACCAAGCGCCACGTCCAGTCCCCTCTTGAACACCTCCAGGGACAGTGACTCCACCACCTCCCTGGGCAGCACATTCCAATGGCCAACAACTATCTCAGTGAAGAACTTTCTCCTCACCTCCAGCCTAAACTTCCCCTGGTGCAGCTTGAGACTGTGTCCCCTTGTTCTGGTGCTGGTTGCTAGAGAGAAGAGGCCAACCCCTTCCTGGCTACAACCACCCTTCAGGTAGTTGTGGAGAGCAATAAGGTCAGCCCTGAGCCTCCTCTTCTCCAGGCAAGAGAAGTGGTTAAGAGTTGCTTAAGAGTGGTTAAGAGGTGCTTAAGGATATCTGTACAAGGAGACAAACTGCTTCCAAGAGATAAAGATAAACATAGACCCAAAGCAGAGCCCAACACTTTTGTCAGAGTACCCAAGTATATTACTGCCAAGAAGCACTTAAATACCAGCAAACTCCTGGCACTTCTCTCTACAGAGAGGCTGTAGAAGAGCAGTGGCTAAACAAGAAGCTGACAAGCTATACATGAAAGTGATCAGTAACAGCAAAATATATACCAAAATACTCTATTACACACTGCAATTACCCAAACTTTAGTTACCAGTCCAAAAATCCAGACTAACTTTGGATTTAACTAACACTGTGAGTATTTATTAGCACTAAGCAGGTTTCTCAGAGCAACCATTTTTATTTTGCTTTTATGCAAGTTCACACTCTCCTAAAGACTGCACACACCATAAGAGTAATTGAAAGGAAAATGCAATGGAAGCTTAGAAGTCAATTTTCAGGCTTCTGAGTATCAGCAGCCAATTGGAATAAGCTTTATCATAGAGTAGTTTAGATTAGAAAGGACCTTAAGACTATCTAGTTTCATTTCCCCTGCCACAGGCAGAGACACCTTTAGTAAACCAGGCTGCTCAAAGCCCCATCGAACCTGGCCCTGAACACTTCCAGGGATGGGGCATCTACAACTTATCTGGGCTACCTGTTCCAGTGCCTCACCACCCTCACAGTGAAGAGCTGCTTCCTTGCACTCAATCTGAATTCACCCTCCTTGAAGCAAGGCACACAAAAGATTTCTTAGACATGCAGGAATCAGAGAATAAGCTCACCTGGCCTAGAATTTCAATGCAGGATGTGAAGAACTGCCTCGTAGGAGGGTTGCGTTGAGTTTCGTCACACACATACTCCACTAGTGTGAAAAACAAACCAATTCCAACCTTCTTAATTGCAGGCATAGGCTGCACTTTGTAGATATTTATTAAGGCTCTGGAAAAAGAAAAGTAGATTAAATTATATATGGAAAGTGACCTGTGACAATAAGGGAAGGTTTCTTGCCAATATATAGCCTTGAGATGGTTATTTATGGCTTACATGATGCTCAAGCATGGGTTCACAGAATCACAGCACAGCTGAAGTGGGAGGGACCTCTGGAGGACATCTCTACCACCTGTCCCCCAGTCAAGCTACTTGCCCAGGACTACCTCCAGACAGCTTCTGAGTATCTCCAAGGATGGAGTCTCCACAGCCTCTCCAGAGAGCCTGGGCCATCCCTCACACTAAAAACTGTTTCCTGACATTCAGAGGGAACCTCCTGTGTTTTAGTTTGTGCCCAGTGCCTCCGCTCCTGTCTCTGGGTACTCCCGACAAGAGCCTGGTTCTGTCTTTCTTCAGGTATTTCTATATATTTAGGCTCAACAGATCCCAGTTAATTCAAATAATTTTGCTGCCTGAAATGGGTACCTCCCAACCTCAGAAAGTTTCCATAATCAGTCAGAAAGTGATCAGCACAAGATTTTTCAGAGCACAGTTCAAACAGATTATTTCTCCCTCAAATTGTGTGTTTGTCCTGTTCTTGGGCCAGCTCTCAACTACATTTGTGCTGCAAGAAAATTTCCTTTGTTTTTCTTCACAAGCTCAGCAATAGAAGAATTCAAATAGAATCAGCATTTTCTTGAGCATTCCCTATTACATGTCTTACTGATCTTACAAAATCAGTGATGATGGGAGTGAACCAAAACATCTGAAGAACATGCAGTTCAACTGATATCAAATCCCAAGAATTACCTAATCCACAGAATTTTTCAAACTAAGGATCAAGAATGAATATGCAGAAATAGGAACCAAGTATTTTTACTTGTAGGATGAGTACAGTGGAGGAAACCAACTACATTAACAGAATCCCAGCAGAAACCGACAAGATAAAGAATGATGTTGCACAGCTTTACCATTGGGACCAACTATGAAAGATCTTCAAGAAAGAGTGCCTTGTATTAATGCATTTATTCACACATCCCCCAAAGACAGTATTACATTGTCCTTTTCCACAGCATAGTTTTGTTTCACATGTTGAAACGCTACTTCAGTTGTAACTCTCTATTAAATTACTATGTCCTGCGCTATCGCAGGAAAAAACCGAGAGATGCTAAAACAACATCATTTAGCCCACAGCTGAGACAGCTACTGTACAAGCTCGTCACTTTCTGAAGTTTAACATAGCATTTCTGTCATCACCCAGTCAGCTTTCAAAGGGTTATAAACTATTCTAACACACAGTATGAAGGAGAACACAATCCGGTGTGCTCTGTTACACAGAATTGTCAGGGTTGGAAGGGACCTCAAGGATCAGCCAGTTCCAACCTCCCGGCCATGGCTAGGGACACAATACAATACACCAGGTTGGAAGAGACCTTCAAGATCATCGCGTCCAACCCATCAACCAATCCAACCCACCCAAACAACTAACCCATGGCACCAAGCACCCCATCAAGTCTCCTAAGTTGTCAGCTCGTGGTTTGGACAGCAACACTCTGTGCTGGGTTAGGAACTGGCTGGAGGGCCGAGCCCAGGGAGTGGTGGTGAATGGTGCCACCTCCAGCTGGCAGCCAGGCACTAGTGGTGTACCCCAGGGATCAGTGCTGGGCCCCATCCTCTTTAACATCTTTATTGATGATATGGATGAGGGGATGGAGTCAGTCATCAGCAAGTTTGCAGATGACACCAAGTTGGGAACAGATGTTAGTCAGTTAGAGGGTAGAAAGGCTCTGCAGAGGGACCTCGACTGACTGGACAGATGGGCACAGTCTAATGGCATGGCATGGCATTTAACAAGTCCAAGTGCCGGGTGCTGCACTTTGGCCACAACAACCCCATGCAGAGCTACAGGCTGGGGTCAGAGTGGCTGAGAGCTGCCAAACAGAGGGACCTGGGGGTGCTGATTGACACCCGCCTAAACATGAGCCAGCAGTGTGCCCAGGTGGCCAAGAGGGCCAATGGCATCCTGGCCTGTATTAGGAACAGTGTGGCCAGCAGGAGCAGGGAGGTCATTATGCCCCTGTACTCTGCATTGGTTAGGCCACACCTTGAGTATTGTGTCCAGTTCTGGGCCCCTCAGTTTAAGAAGGACATCGAGACACTTGAAGGTGTCCAGAGAAGGGCAACAAGGCTGGTGAGAGGCCTTGAGCACAAGCCCTATGAGGAGAGGCTGAGGGAGCTGGGGTTGTTTAGCCTGGAGAAGAGAAGGATCAGGGGTGACCTCATTGCCCTCTACAACTACCTGAAAGGTGGTTGTAGACAGGAAGGGGTTGGTCTCTTCTCCCAGGCAACCAGCACCAGAACAAGGGGACACAGTCTCAAGCTGTGCCAGGGGAGGTTTAGACTCAAGGTGAGGAAGAAGTTCTTCACTGAGCGAGTCATTCGTCATTGGAATGGGCTGCCCCGGGAGGTGGTGGAGTCACCGTCCCTGGAGGTGTTCAAGGGGAGACTGGACATGGCACTTGGTGCCATGGTCTAGTTGTGAGGTCTGTTGGGACAGGTTGGACTTGATGATCCTTGGGGTTTCTTCCAACCTTGGTTATACTGTGATACCTCCAAGGAAGGTGACTCCACCACCTCCATGGGTAGCCGATTCCAACAGGCAATCACTCTCTCTGTATAGAACCTCACACCTCACACTACAGCAGGTTGCTCACAGCCACATCCAGCCTGCCCTTCAAAACCTTCAGGCATGGGGCTGCCACCACCTCCCTGGGCAACCTGTGCCAGTTTCTCACCATCCTCATGGGGAACAACTTCTTCCTGACATCTAATCTAAATCTACCTTCCTCTAGCTTGGATCCATTCCCCCTAGTCCTATCACTACCCAACACCCTAGTAAGTCCTTCACCAGCTGTTGAGGGTGAGTAACACAGTCTCAAGCTGTGCCAGAGGAAGTTTAGGCTGTAGGTGAGGAGAAAGTTCTTCACAGAAAGCGTTGGCCATTGGGATGTGCTGCCCAGGGAGGTGGTGGAGTCCCCATCCCTGGAGGTGCTCAAGAGGGGATTGGATGTGGCACTTCAAGCCATGGTTTAGTAGTCATGAGGTGTTGGGTGACAGGTTGGACTTGATGATCTCTGAGGTCTTTTCCAACGTTATTGATTCTATGATTCTATAATGGAGTTACTCCTTTAGAGGTCTATGTCACAAGTCTGCAGGTCTCAGGATTCCAGCTCTGTTACTTGCCCGAGCTGGTATCATTACCACAAAACACACACACACGAGAAAGTTTGACATTTTCACCCCAAACATGCACAACAAGACATACAAAACACCACTACCTAAAGCAGTCTCTTAACCTACGTGATAAAGTTCTCCACATGTACTGCTGCTTCCACGACGCCCAGGGAGGGTGGCTTCATAGCTTCTGCCTGCAGCTGTCTCACTTCCTTGCGCAAAGCATGAAGCTGCTGGCTCACGGCTTCGTTTTTATGTTTCCCTTCAAACTACAAGACAAAGAGACACATTCATCCCTGAATACTGTGCTAGAACTCCCCGATGTTGCACCTGTTTGTGAAAATTAAGCAAAGCCCAGTAAGAGAAATAGGAATGTAGAGGGCTTTCCTTTGAAATCTTTGACCAGATTTAGCACCCCTTGCCCAAGTACACATCCTTAGTCATGTTCCCACTTACGTTATCACACAGGAAGATAATTTGTGCCTTGTACATAAGACTAATTCACAGGGACTGAAACTTAGAGAGGATCAAGAAATTCACATACCAAGCACAACTGGAATAGTACCATAAATAATTTCATGCTTCTAGGACTACCAGTGAAGATATTCACACATTGAGAAGTAGGTCAGAATGGATGCTGTGAGCAGAACAAACTTTGTGCAATAATCTATTTTTCAGCTGTTGATCTCTACCTCCTTCTGAGCACTGCTTATGAGGTATGACAAGTAATTAGGTGTGCACAGATTTATTTGATCAGCTGCTACCATTCGGTCATGTCCAAGAGTCAAAAAACAGAAGTGATGCAAAGTCTGACCTGTATGGTTAGAAGAGCTGCTCCCTGACAACCTTTATTTGACGTTCCACGGCACTCCAAATGGAGCGTGATCTGCTCTTCCCGATTGACATACAGCTTAGGTACTGTGTCCAGTATTTCACTATTGAGAGCAACATGCTGAGATTCCCAGAGAGCTGCAGTCCTGAAAAGCATTTATTACTAAAGTTACAAAAACCTTTATCAAAAGCAATAATGCTAAAATTTCCTAAGCAAAAGATGAGATTTAGATTTAACGTGCTGTACAATGACTTGTGGCACTTGCCTAGAAAATGAAGAAGGTTACTAAATGAAGTTAAAACTGCAAATAAAAAAGTAGGTTCATAAGGACAAAAAAAATACTTAAGTCTACATGAGTTCCTTCAATTACTCTCTCAGACAACCTCAAAAGGAAAATAACTAGATCACCCTCTGCAGGAAATGTAATTTTCTACCAGATGAAAAAGAGTTGGACCAAGGGACAACTCAGTCAGCAAAACAAAGCCCACCTACAACTGATGCTGAAATGGTTTAGACACATTCTCTCTTGGGCTTAGCAAGTTTTGGTCTGAATTATAATATTGTCCTTTAACACAGACATTGGGTGAGAACAGCTACAGATTCATCAGCTGTTTCAAAGTAACTCAGCTGGATTCTCCTAACAGGAATATTTAAATCAGAAACTCTTCCGTTCACAAAGCTAACAGTCCAGAAATCAAATTTCTCTCTTGAGGGTTCCAGTGCTTCCTGTTGTAGCTACTCCATTAGTGCAAAAAGCTTAACTTACTGTCAACAAACCTAGGCTAAAGAGAGGTTATATTCTAAGAAACATGTCAAATGGAACTAGAAGTGGGATGCTGCCTGACGCAATTTCAGTCGTTAGATAAGGCTGGCGTAGTCTCAGCTAAAGGAGTGGAATAACTTCCTTATAGCCAATAAGAAAGAAAAACAAAGGGACAAGAAGCAGAAGTCAAGTACTGACAGTCTTCTGCCAACATCACAAAAGAGGATGCTCTAAAGGGCTCCTAAAGACATGCTAGACACCTAGTGAGGCAGAAGGAAAAGTTGTGTCTTACTTGGCATGCCGCTGCAAGATGTTAAGGTCGGTGCGCATGAGCTGAATTGCTTCTTTCTGGCTTACTAGGCTGGCAGAGGAAATAACCGGCACAGGAGCTTTCACTGTCTGGAGTGGAAGAGGGGGCTTGGGAGTATCAAACTTCTTCAAATTATTCATTATCCTCTCTTTGCCTAGAAAAGAAAGTACAAGCAAGTTCTGTCAACAAGAAAAGCTTATGAGAAACTGAGCAAAAACTTCATTTTCTGGCATTTTTAGCAGCAAATATTTCAGAGGATTCTTCTCTTTTTTATATATGTATCACTTAAATCTTTCTATTTTTGTTGACTTCAGTGTATTTCATACAGATAATTTCATGACCAGCTCCATTATGCAAACACTCGGCAGCAGCCCCTTCGGAACAGCACCGGGACCAGCGGCCGCTTGGGCGGCTTTTCGCGCTTCTCCTCTTCGGGCTGCGGTGGCGGCTGGGCTTGCCACGCTTCCTGAACACACAGCGGCACTCAGGAGGCCCTATCTTCACGTTCCTACTGCTCGTGAGGCCAGCGCCTTCGGCGGCGGAATTTAAACAACGGGCAGCAGCCCCTGCTCTGGTGCTCTCTGGTGCTCTCGCGCGCCGCCGCACTTTGTCTAAATTTTTGTCCAGTGGGTGGTGTGGCCAGGGGCAGCCACGGCCCTGGCCAGGGGCCACGACTGTGGCCAGGGGCAGCGACGACTGTGGCCAGGGGCCACGGCTGTGGCCAGGGGCAGCGACGGCTGTGGCCAGGGGCAGCGACGGCTGTGGCCAGGGGCAGTGACGGCTGTGGCCAGGGGCAGCGACGGCTGTGGCCAGGGGCAGCCACGGCTGTGGCCAGGGGCAGCGACGACTGTGGCCAGGGGCAGCGACGGCTGTGGCCAGGGGCAGCGACGACTGTGGCCAGGGGCAGCCACGGCTGTGGCCAGGGGCAGCCACGGCTGTGGCCAGGGGCAGCATGGTTATAACGAGCAGCAAAATCTCCTTTAAAAAAATCAGTGTCGACCCAGACTGAGGTAGAACACAAGCAGGTAGCTGTCCAGGTATCTGGCTGTGGTGAGTGCTGGGGCCTGGCTCTTGAGATGCAGAGTAGTGGGGGCAACTCTTGCATTAGGTGTGAGCAGATTGGCTATCTGCTCGACCTTGTGGCCAGACTGAAGGATGAGGTTGCTAGTCTTAGAGATGTATGGGCTTGTAGAAAAGTGATGAGCCACAGGAGGAAAGAGATGAACCCGAGTAAGCAGGCTCCACAGGCTCCCCCAGCAGAGACTGGTTGTCCAAAAAGCAGAGGGGAATGGATACAGGTTCCTCTCAAAGGACACAAATTAAAACCTCCTTGCCTCCCCCCACCTCCCTCACTGCCCTTGGAAAACAGGTATGGGGCGCTGGAGATCGAGAGTGAGGTGATACTGATGCCGGAGGACACACCATCTGGGGTCTTCCCTGAGGCTAAACAGCCTAAGGTTAAACAGCATAAGGTTAAACAGCCTCAGGTAACGCAGCCTAAGGTTAAACAGCCTAAGGCAAAGCAGCCTAAGGTTAAACAGCCTTCCCCTGGCATCAGGACTTGCTCCCTAAAAAAGAAAAGGAGGGTAATTGTTATTGGTGATTCCCTCCTGAGGGGAACAGAAGGTCCCATATGTAGGCCGGACCCATCTCACAGGGAAGTTATTAGCCTAGCAGGAGTCCAAGTTGGAGATGTTAACCTGCTAAAGGGGTCAGGATCTCAAGCAGTGTTCTCTGCTATCCCTCTAACGTCAGTGATGGATGAGGGAACATTGTGGAAGAGCCAACAGGTCAATTCATGGCTCAGGGACTGGTGCCATCGGCAGGGATTTGGGTTCTACAATCATGGTTTGGTTTTCAAGGCAGCAGAGCAAAAAACAACTTATGGGACACACTTGTCCCAGAGGGGGAAAAGGATCCTGGGGCAGGAATTGGCAGGGCTCATAGACAGGGCTTTAAACTAGATTTGAAGGGGGAGGGGTTGGTGGTCTCCTGCTGGCCTGTGACAAGCAGGGGGGCAGCTCACCTGAGGTGGAGGGATGGAGAGCCAGTAGGGGCTCTCAGCTTGCTGCCCTGAGGCAAGACACAAATGACACACCAGGACACCCTGTGGAAACCAAGGGGACTTGGCACAGGAGGACGACAGGGCCAGCCCAGCTGAAGTGCTTCTATGCAACTGCACGCAGCTTGGGCAACAAACAAGATGAGTTAAGGGCCACCATGCTGCTGGGACGCCATGACATAGTGGGCATCACCGACACTTGGTGGGACGACTCCCACGACTGGAACGTAGGGATAGACGGGTATGAGCTCTTTAGGAAGGATAGGCAGGGAAGTTGAGGAGGAGGTGTTGCCCTCTATGTCAACAACCAGCTGGAATCAGCAGAACTCCACCTGGGGAGGCATGATGAGTCGGTTGAAAGTTTATGGGTTAGAATTAAAGGCAAGACAGGGGAAGGAGATATTACTGTGGGGGTCTCCTACAGGCCACCTGACCAGCAGAACCAAGCAGATGAGGCTCTGCACAGGCAAATAGAAGCGGCTTCCAGGTCACAAGCCCTGGTCCTCATGGGGGATTTCAACCACCCTGACATCTGTTGGAGGGACAACACAGCAAAGCATCAGCAATCCAGGATGTTCCTGGACTGCAGAGAAGACAACTTCCTCCTCCAAATGGTAGAGGAACCAACAAGAAAAGGTGCTACGCTGGACCTTGTTCTCACCAACAGGGAAGGGCTGGTAACAAATGTGAGGCTCAGAGACGGCCTTGGCTGCAGTGACCATGAAGCAGTTGAATTTAATCTCCTCAGGGCAATCAGGAGGACGTATTCTAAGCTTACGACCCCAGACTTCAGGCGTGCAGACTTCGATCGCTGCAGGGATCTGCTAGCCAAAGTGTCATGGGATGAAGCCCTGGAGGGAAGAGGGACCCAGGACAGCTGGTCAGTATTCAAGGACCACCTCCTCTGTGTCCAGGAGCTATGTATACCTATAAGGAGAAAAGCAGGAAGGAATGCTAGGAGGCCTGCCTGGATGAACAAGGAGCTGCTGGACACACTATCACGTAAAAAGAAACTCTACAGGCAGTGGAGGGAAGGACAGATAGAGCAGGGGGGATATAAGGAAGCTGCCCGAGCAGCAAGAGGCCTGGTTAGGAAAGCCAAAGCAGAGTTTGAACTGAATCTAGCCAGGGGGTTAAAGGGAACACTAAGAATTTCTATAGGTATATTAATGGCAAGAAGAAGACTAGGGAAGGTGTGGGCCCCCTCAGAAAGGAAAGTGGTGAATTGGTCACAAGTGATGTGGAAAAGGCTGAGGTACTCAATCACTTCTTTACCTCAGTCTTCACTGCAAGGGCCTCCAGCCACACTCCTGGTGTCATGGCAGACGATGCCAGGGACGGGGAGGAAGAACTGCCCATCATAAGTGAAGCTCAGGTTGGTGATCACCTGAAGAACCTGAAAGTGTTCAAGTCCATGGGACCCGACGGGATACACCCACGGGTGCTGAGAGAACTGGCAGAGGAGGTTGCCAAGCCCCTCTCTATTATATTCCAGAAGTCCTGGCAGCCTGGGGCAGTCCCCACAGACTGGAAAAGGGGAAACATTACTCCCATTTTCAAAAAGGGCAAGAAGGAGGAACCGGGGAACTCCAGGCCAGTCAGTCTCACCTCTGTGCCCGGAAAGATCATGGAGCAGATCCTCCTGGAGGCACTACTGACTCAGAAGAATAGTGAAGAGGTGATTGGGAATAGTCAGCATGGCTTTGCCAAGGGCAAATCCTGCCTGACAAACCTGGTGGCCTTCTATGAGCAGGTGACAGCATTAATAGCTGAGGGGCGAGCAACTGATGTCGTTTACCTGGACTTGAGCAAAGCCTTCGACACTGTCCCACACCACCTCCTGGTCTCCAAGCTGGCGACACATGGGTTTGATGGGTGACCACTAGATGGATACAGAACTGGCTTGATGGCCGCACCCAAAGAGTGGCTGTCAACGGGTCCATGTCCCAGTGGAGGCCAGTGACAAGCAGAGTCCCTCAGGGATCAGTCCTGGGACCTGTCTTGTTCAACATCTTTGTGGGTGACATGGACAGTGGCATCGAGTGCACCCTCAGCAAGTTTGCTGATGACACCAAGCTGTGTGGTGCAGTGGACACCCTGGAGGGAAGGGATGCCATCCAGAGGGACCTGGACAGGCTGGAGAGGTGGGCACAAGCCAACCTCATGAGCTTCAACAAGACCAAGTGCAGGGTCCTGCATCTGGGTCGAGGCAATCCCAGGCACAAATCCAGGCTGGGCAGGGACTGGCTGGAGAGCAGCCCCGAGGAGAGAGACTTGGGGGTGCTGGTGGACGAGAAGCTCGACATGAGCTCTCAATGTGCGCTTGCAGCCCGGAAAGCCAATCAGATCCTGGGCTGCATCAGGAGAAGTGTGACCAGCAGGTCAAGGGAGGGGATTCTCCCCCTCTACTCAGCTCTGGTGAGACCCCACCTGGAGTACTGCCTCCAGTTCTGGAGCCCATATTACAGGAGGGATGTGGACATGCTGGAGCGTGTCCAGAGAAGGGCCACGAGGATGATCAGAGGGCTGGAGCACCTCTCCTATGAGGACAGACTGAAGGAGTTGGGGCTGTTCAGTCTGGAGAAGAGAAGGCTCCCAGGTGACCTCATTGTGGCCTTCCAGTATCTGAAGGGGGCTACAGGATGGCTGGGGAGGGACTTCTCAGGATCTCAGGTAGTGATAGGACTAGGGGGAATGGAATGAAGCTGGAAATGGGGAGATTCAGGCTGGATGTGAGGAAGAAGTTCTTTACCATGAGAGTGGTGAAGCCCTGGAATGGGTTGTCCAGGGAGGTGGTTGAGGCCCAGTCCCTGGAGGTGTTTAAGACCAGGCTGGACGAGGCTCTGGCCAGCGTGATCTAGTGTAGGGTGTCCCTGCCCATGGCAGGGGGGTTGGAACTAGATGATCCTTGTGGTCCCTTCCAACCCTGACTGATTCTATGATTCTATGATTCTATGTTACCAGAAGGCTGCCCAGTCTGGTACAGCCCTCTGATTATTATCCCTTATTGGTCATGCAGTTAGGGAATGATGATGTTGGTACCAGGCCTCCCAGGGCTATCAAAAATGACCTCAGGGCCCTGGGAGATCTGCTTGAGGGGTCAGGTGCACAAATAAGTTTTACATCGATACCGTTAGTTGCAGGAGGGAACACAATAAGGAACAGGTCAGCAGCTGTAGTCAACAAGTGGCTTAGGGGCTGGTGCAGACGAATGAATTTTGGGTTTTTCGATCTTGGGGAACTTTCTACTGCACCAGGTCAGCTGGTAACAGATGGAGTACATCTGTCCCAGAGGAGGGGAAAGGTCACAATACACGAGAATGGCCTGTCCCCCAAAGGTAAAAAGATTCTGGGAAGGGAATTAGCAAGTCTCATTGACAGGGCTTTAAACTAGCTTTGAAGGGGGGAGGGTCAGAAACCAGTGCCCTCAGGCAGGAGTCTGGAGGTGATAAGGTAGACCTAGAGGTGAAACCAGCAGCCCAGCTGCAGTGCATGTACACTAATGCACAAAGCATGGGTAACAAACAAGAGGAGCTGGAAGCCTTGTTGCAGCAAGAAAGTTATGATGTAGTTGCCATCACAGAGACGTGGTGGGACGACTCGCATGACTGGAGCGCTGCAATTGACGGCTACAGGCTCTTCAGGAGAGACAGGCAAGGAAGAAGGGGTGGAGGGGTGGCCCTGTACATCAGGGAGGCACTGGATGCTGTTGAGATGGAGATCAGGGATGATAGGGTTGAGTGCTTGTGGGTGAGAATTAGAGGGAAGACCAACAGGGCAGACATGCTGGTTGGCGTCTGTTATAGACCACCCAACCAGGAGGAGGATGTTGATGAGGCATTCTATAGGCAGCTTAAGGCTGTCTCAAGATCACCTGACCTCATTCTCATGGGTGACTTCAACCTGCCTGATATCTGCTGGGATCTCAACATAGCAGAGAGGAGGCAGTCTAGGAGGTTCTTAGAGTGCATGGAGGACAGCTTCTTATCCCAGGTGCTGCGTGAGCCTACCAGGGGTGAGGCTCTGCTTGACCTCCTCTTCACCAACAGGGAAGGGCTGGTGGGTGATGTGGTGGTCGGAGGGTGTTTAGGCACCAGTGACCACGAGATAATTGAGTTTTCGGTATGCAGCCAATCCAAGAGGGTGAGCAAGAAGACCTCCACTCTGGACTTCTGGAGGGCAGACTTCAGGCTACTCAAGGAACTAATTCAGAAGGTTCCTTGGGAATCAGCCCTTAAAAACAAAGGGGTCCAGGAGAGCTGGACCTACTTCAAGGAAGAACTATTGAAGGTGCAAGAACAGGCTGTGCCGGTGTGCCGGAAGATGAGCCGCCGGGGCAGACGGCCAGCCTGGATGGGCAATGAACTTTTAATAGAACTAAGGGAAAAAAAGAGGGTGTATTATCTTTGGAAGCAAGGGGAGGCAACCTACAGAATGTTTAGGGATGTTGCTAGGACATGCAGGAAGAAAATTAGGGAGGCAAAAGCCCATTTAGAACTTAGACTGGCCTCTGCTGTGAAGGAGAACAAAAAGTCCTTCTATAAATACATCAATAGCAAGAGGAAGGGCAAGGACAACCTCCACTCCTTGGTTGACACGGAGGGGAACGTTGTAACAAAGGATGAGGAAAAGGCAGAGGTACTTAACACCTTCTTTGCCTCAGTTTTCACTAGCAGGGCAGAACGTCTTCCAGACAGCTGGCCTGCAGAGCTGGCAGAAGGAGCCAGAGAGCTGCATAGTTTCCCGCTGCTCCAAGAGGAAGTTAGAGATCTACTGAGAAGCTTGGACCCCCACAAGGCCATGGGACCGGATGGGATCCATCCTAGGGTGCTGAGGGAGCTGGCAGATGAGCTGTCCAAGCCACTTTCCATAATTTTTCAGCAGTCCTGGCTCACTGGAGAGGTCCCAGAAGACTGGAAGCTGCCAACGTGGTGCCCATCCACAAGCAGGGCCGGTTGGATGAGCCAGGGAATGATAGGCCTGTCAGCCTGACCTCAGTGCCAGGCAAGATTATGGAGCAGGTCATCTTGAGTGCGATCACACAGCACTTACAGGATGGCCAGGGGCTCAGGCCTAGCCAGCATGGATTTAGGAGGGGCAGGTCCTGCCTGACCAACCTGATCTCCTTCTATGATCAGGTGACCCACCTGGTGGATGTGGGGAGGCCTGTGGATGTGGTCTACCTGGACCTCGGCAAGGCCTTTGACACCGCCCCCCACAGCAAACTCCTGGCCAAGCTGGCAGCCCATGGCTTGGACAGGATCACACTGTGTTGGGTTAGGAACTGGCTGGAGGGCTGAGCCCAGAGAGTGATGGTGAATGGCGCCACATCCAGCTGGCGGCCTGTCACTAGTGGTGTGCCCCAGGGATCAGTGATGGGCCCCATGCTCTTCAACATCTTTATTGATGATCTGGATGAGGGCATTGAGTCCATCATCAGTAAATTTGCAGATGACACCAAGCTGGGGGCAGCAGTTGATTTGCTGGAGGGTAGAGAGGCTTTGCAGAGGGACCTCGACAGGCTGCACAGATGGGCAGAGTCCAATGGCCGGAGATTTAACACATCCAAGTGCCGGGTTCTGCACATTGGCCACAACAACCCCAGGCAGTGCTACAGGCTGGGGTCAGAGTGGCTGGAGAGTGGCCAGGCAGAGAGGGACCTGGGGGGACTGGTTGATTGTAGGCTGAACATGAGCCTGCAGTGTGCCCAGGCAGCCAAGAAGGCCAATGGCATCCTGGCCTGCATCAGGAACAGTGTGGCCAGCAGGAGCAGGGAGCTCATTGTGCCCCTGTACACTGCACTGGTTAGGCCACACCTTGAGTCCTGTGTCCAGTTCTGGGCCCCTCAGTTTAGGAAGGATGTTGACTTGCTGGAACGTGTCCAGAGAAGGGCAACAAAGCTGGTGAGGGGTTTGGAACACAAGCCCTATGAGGAGAGGCTGAGGGAGCTGGGGTTGCTTAGCCTGGAGAAAAGGAGACTGAGGGGTGACCTTATTGCTCTCTACAGCTACCTGAAGGGAGGTTGTAGCCAGGCAGAGGTTGGCCTCTTCTCCCAGGCAGCCACCACCAGAACAAGAGGACACAGTCTCAGGCTGTGCCAGGGCAGGTTTAGGCTGGATGTTAGGAAGAAGTTCTACACGGAGAGAGTGATTGCCCATTGGAATCGGCTACCCGTGGAGGTGGTGGAGTCACCTTCACTGGAGGTGTTCAGGAGAAGACTTGATGGGGTGCTTGGCTGTATGGTCTAGTTGTTGGGTGGGTTGGACTGTTTGATGGGTTGGACGCGATGATCTTGGAGGTCTCTTGCAACCTGGTGTATTGTGTTGTATTGTAGATAAACATTCTGTAATACACTAGGATCCAAGGCTCCATTGCCTTCTTTGTTCCCCTAGCCACTCCCTCCTGAACTTCTTAGCATCCCATTTATTCCCCTCATGTGACAGAGGCTCCTAGACCCAGACTAAGCTAAATTCATCTTCCCAGAATTCATCCTTACCTCTAGTCTCAACAGCTCCAATTCCTCCCCAAAGCACAGCCTCATCCTAGGTCAGCTCTCCTCCTGCTGATTCACATTCACTTCCTCTGCCCAAAGGGTGACAACTATTGCAGTTTCTTTGTATTCCCTTCTTCCTCTTTATCAGCACCCCATAAAAATAAAGTCTCACCATATCTTTAATACACCTGACTGCTACCCCTTCTGAGCTAGAAAGCCACGTCATTCATGAACTTTTCACTATGCCAAAATTCCAGGGAAATGCATTGGGAACAACACCCAAAAGCATTCAAGAGACACCTTTACGTTTTCAGTTACACTGGGTTTTGCCTATGCTTGCAGATGTATGTTTAAACTTTTGGGAAATCCAGCCTCTCTGGAGAATGCTCTATGCAGAGGAACTTCCAGAGATCTCATCCATGAAGCACATGACTTGCTGTTCTGTGATGTGGCAAACCTGAAGCCAAACACACAGATGCCAGTCTTTCACATGAGCACCTTACTGGAAACACCATGAAAACATCATGCATGGGAAAGTAGAAATAGGACGAGGCATAACAGATTTAAACTGAAGGAGAGTAGGCTTAGAGTAGATGCAAGGTACAGACTCTTCACTGTGAGGGTGGTGAGACACTGGAACAGGCTGCCCAAAGGAGGCCAGGTTGGCTGGGCTTTGAACAAGCTGTTCTAAGGAAGAGGTGTGTCTGCCCATGGAACTGGATGCTCTTTATGGTCCCTTCCAAGCCAAACTGCTCTATGAAAATACTATACCCATATTAAACTGTATTAACATCTTTATTCTGTATTCTTTACTCAAAAGCATCACTGTTTCTAAAGGAATCAGAACATGGTAAGTTCTTTCTGGCCTACTTTCATTAATAATCTCATCATCTCTTACCTGGTAAGTGGCTGGTGAGATCTGTTTGCCCTGCAGAAGTAAAGGTGCTGTGTGACTCAAGCTGAACCTGCAGCCAAAGGTTTAGAGCTTCCTGAAACTCGTGGTGCACAAGTTCGACATTGACATACTCCATCCACAAATCCTAAAGCACAAAAGAATTGCATTGTCATTTCCACTTGGGTCAGCACCATACACTGTGCCTCCACTCCAGCAGCTGGAGAACTGAAGTAAAATCCTGCAGTTTTAAGTCACAGGAAAAATTACTACTAGGGAAAAAAGACCAACTGAAGAAAAAAGCTGCACACATTTTTATCACATACACAGACAAGCCCCTCAAAAGTATTTGTGACACTACAAGAAGAAGTCTGACAAGCACTGCGCACAACTCCTAACAAATCAGAGGCAAAGGGTGTAGATTATTATAACTTTGTTCCTAAGAAACCACAGACACTGTGGCATCATTAGCCCCATAACCAAGCTAAGGCAGGCTGTATTTCCAGTGCTTGCAAACACTGGGGGACACAAACAAGAAAACAAAGCAAACAGGAGAAAATGTCCTTCCAAAATCTCCCCCCCTCAGAGATTTGCTATGCTAGCATTGCAGGCTCAGTGGACAGAGTAATATACATTTCCCACTACCTAATATTTGAACGTGACTCATTACAGGCTACCAATATGACCAGATGTCAGCTTCCAGCCTTGTCATTTTGAGTTCTAACTTCAGTAGTTCTCTAAAAATACCTTAGAACATAAAGAGAATTACAGAAACACAGAATCAAGGACTGTGTTCTCATCAAGACAGGCAAGAAATCTACTAATGGGTCCTCACTCAAACACAAAGGAAAGTTTGGGTATCATCATACTTCTAGGGGGAAAGAGAGCTGTGAAGTTATCATACACACTACACATATTGTGACCAGTGGCATCAAGTATCTCACTAATTCAGAGGACCCATTTTATCAAGTGACATGGATCCTAGATTGCCAGAGGGCCAGAGCAGGACTTCACCTGTTGATTCTGCATGACTTTGGCAAGTCTATGTGCATCATATTGCTTTGGTAAAGAAGGAATGTATGTGTCTCCTCTCTGAAACTCTCTTCTTCCAGCCATAAAACAAACACGTTGCAAAGCCTGAAAAGAAGGAAACAAGAAAAATGGGGAGGAGAGAAATTAAATCAATGTCTCCTTTAATTATATGCATAACACATATTACATATCAGTCTCATTCTAAGGCTGAGAGTTAAGGCACTAAATAGTGCTACAAGGTGAGACAGCTCAAACAGCAGATGTTTGGGATGCTTTGTGATTAGTTTACCAAGTGTCAAAGACCAGCAGTGGAAACAATCTATTTAGAAAGATATGAAAAGCACTAACAAAAACTAATAGGACAAATGTTGAAAAGGGAAAACATTTATGTAAATTAGCAGATGATCCAGGTCTGGAATAGTCTCTTGTATCAGGTAATCCTCAACCCTAAACCCAGTCAAAAGACCAAAGGGATATGCTTTAAGATTTCTTTCCAGAGTCCAATTTCCTGCCACTTTATTCTCATTTCCTCCTCTGCTAAAACTACTTTAAAAGAAAGGTTATCTTCCCTCAACTGGCATCATTCTATAATGACTCTATTTAAGCTTTCCTAACATGGAAGAACTAGAATGCCATCAAATCTTCACACTGTGTGGTATTTACTATCACTAGGAAATTTCAATCTTCTGTATCAGTGTCATGGCTGAAAAAACTTAAGTACTTTAGTTCCATGAACTCTTATGAGTAATTCTCCCCCTTTCTAGATGGCCATTGAACTTCCTGATTTACTTGGCTGTGCAGCAGTGTGGGTTTATGTTGGAGGGGGACTTCCTCTGAATGAAAGCATTTATTGTTACACTCACGGCACATTCATTAACTATTTTTCGAAAAGAGTGGTGGTGGTGAATGAAGTCAAATCCAGTTGGTGCCTGGTCACAAGTGGTGCTCCCAGGGTTCAATACTGGGGCCAGTTGTATTTAACATCTTGACAGATGACCAGGACAAGGGAATCAAGTGCCCCCTCAGTAAGTTTGCAGATGACACCAAGATGGGTGGAAATAATACAATACAATACAATACACCAGGTTGGAAGAGACCTTCAAGATCATCGCGTCCAACCCATCAAACAATCCAACCCACCCAACAACTAGACCATACAGTCAAGCACCCCATCAAGTCTTCTCCTCAACACCTCCAGTGAAGGTGACTCCACCACCTCCACGGGTAGCCGATTCCAATGGGCAATCACTCTCTCCGTGTAGAACTTCTTCCTAACATCCAGCCTAAACCTGCCCTGGCGCAGCCTGAGACTGTGTCCTCTTGTTCTGGTGCTGGATGCCTGGGAGAAGAGGCCAACCTCTGCCTGGCTACAACCTCCCTTCAGGTAGTTGTAGAGAGCAATAAGGTCACCCCTCAGTCTCCTCTTCTCCAGGCTAAGCAACCCCAGCTCCCTCAGCCTTTCCTCATAGGGCTTGTGTTCCAAACCCCTCACCAGCTTTGTTGCCCTTCTCTGGACACGTTCCAGCAAGTCAACATCCTTCCTAAACTGAGGGG
Source organism: Picus viridis (assembly GCA_033816785.1). Classification (NCBI taxonomy): domain Eukaryota; kingdom Metazoa; phylum Chordata; class Aves; order Piciformes; family Picidae; genus Picus; species Picus viridis. The sequence continues at coordinate 96,653,991 of CM066606.1, read as the reverse complement.
CCCAGAACTGGACACAGTACTCAAGGTGCGGCCTAACCAGTGCAGTGTACAGGGGCACAATGACCTCCCTGCTCCTGCTGGCCACACTGTTCCTGATGCAAGCCAGGATGCCATTAGCCTTCTTGGCTGCCTGGGCACACTGCAGGCTCATGTTCAGCCTACAATCAACCAGTCCCCCCAGGTCCCTCTCTGCCTGGCCACTCTCCAGCCACTCTGACCCCAGCCTGTAGCACTGCCTGGGGTTGTTGTGGCCAATGTGCAGAACCCGGCACTTGGATGTGTTCAATCTCATGCCATTGGACTCTGCCCATCTGTCCAGCCTGTCGAGGTCCCTCTGCAAAGCCTCTCTGCCCTCCAGCAAATCAACTGCTGCCCCCAGCTTGGTGTCATCTGCAAATTTACTGATGATGGACTCAATGCCCTCATCCAGATCATCAATAAAGATGTTGAAGAGCATGGGGCCCAGTACTGATCCCTGGGGCACACCACTAGTGACAGGCCGCCAGCTGGATGTGGTGCCATTCACCATTACTCTCTGGGCTCGGCCCTCCAGCCAGTTCCTAACCCAACGCAGTGTGCTCCTGTCCAAGCCACGGGCTGCCAGCTTGGCCAGGAGTTTGCTGTGGGGGACGGTGTCAAAGGCCTTGCTGAGGTCCAGGTAGACCACATCCACAGGCCTCCCCACATCCACCAGGCGGGTCACCTGATCATAGAAGGAGATCAGGTTGGTCAGGCAGGACCTGCCCCTCCTAAATCCATGCTGGCTAGGCCTGAGCCCCTGGCCATCCTGTAAGTGCTGTGTGATCACACTCGAGATGACCCGTTCCATAATCTTGCCTGGCACTGGGGTCAGGCTGACAGGCCTATCATTCCCTGGCTCATCCAACCGGCCCTTCTTGTGGATGGGCACCACGTTAGCCAGCTTCCAGTCTTCTGGGACCTCTCCAGTGAGCCAGGACTGCTGAAAAATGATGGAAAGAAATGTTGATCTGCTGGAGACAAGGAAGTCTCTGCAGAGGAATATGAACAGGCTGTATTGATAAGCTGGGGCCAAGTGCTCAGTCCAGCACTTTGAATGTAATTAACCAGGTTGGAAAAGACCTCAGCGATCATCAAGTCCAACCTATCACCCAGCACCATCTAATCAACTAAACCATGGCACCAAGTGCCTCATCCAGGCTCTTCCTAAACACCTCCAGGGATGGTGACTCCACCACCTCCCTGGGCAGCACATTCCAATGGCCAATCTCTCTTTCTGGGAAGAACTTTCTCCTCAGCTCCAGCCTAAACCTCCCCTGACACAGCTTAAGACTGTGTCCTCTTGTTCTGTTGCTGGTTGCCTGGGAGAAAAGACCAACCCCCACCTGGCTACAACCTCCCTTCAGGGAGTTGTAGAGAGCAAGGTGGTGTCTCCTGAGCCTCCTCTTCTCCAGGCTAAGCAATCCCAGCTCCCTCAGCCTCTCCTCACAGGGCTGTGCTCCAATGCCCTCCCCAGCTTTGTTGCCCTTCTCTGGACACCTTCCACCAACTCCACCTCTTTCCTGAACTGAGGGGCCCAGAGCTGGACACAGGACTCAAGGTGTACCCTAACCAGTGCTGAGTACTTTGGCACAACCACCACATGTAATGCCATAGGCATGGGGCTGAGTGGCTGGAAATTTGCTTAGCAGAAATGGATCTGGGTATTGGTCAGCAGCCAGCTGAACACGTATGCTCAGTATGAAGCTGTATGCTTACATGGCCAGGAAGGGCAACACCATCCTGACCTATATCAACAAAAGCATGGCCCTCAGAACCAGGGAAGTGATCATGCCCATGTACTCAGCACTGGTGAGGCCACATCCTGAGTACTGTGTTCAGTTTTGGGCCACTCAACAGGCAAAGGGCATTGGGTGCTGGAACATGTTCAGAAAAAGGCAGTGAGGCTGGTGAGGGTTCTTGAGCCCAAGTCCTATGAGGACCAGATGAGTGCACTGGGGTTGTTCAGCCTGGAGAAAAGAAGACTGAGGGGAGACCTCATCACTCAACTACTGAAAGGAGGTCATAGGGAGGTGGTGACTGGCCTCTTCTCCCAGGTAACAAGTGATAGAACAAGAGGAATTGTACTTCAGTTGCACCAGGGGAGGTTTAGATGAGATATGAGGAAAAATTTCTTCATCAAAAAGATCATCAAGCATTGGAACAGGCTGCCCAGGGAAGTGGTAGAGCCACCTTCCCTGGAGGTGTTTCAAAGACATCTGGATGGGGTACTTAGGGACATGGTATACCAGCTGTGTACAGCAAGATGCTAGGTTATGGTTGGACTTGATGACAGGATCTCCCTTGTTTGCTTGCACTGTACCTGGGCAGGGAGGAAAAAAGCTCGTATCTCTTATGGCCAAATCCTCTGAACAAGGGATTCTTTCCAAATAATCCTTTCACTAGTTTGTGGAAATATTCAGATACTTTAATACTGCAAACATTTAAGGCAGGCTTCTCAGATAAAGTCTCCATGTACCAGGGCAGAGTTGGTAACAGCACAGTTACAGTTTCAGTGTGCCAGAGGCGTACTGCTCTTGGAACTTACCATCCCTTACCAAAGGGAGCATTCATGAGCTGCATTCATCAGCTGAGGTAGAGTGAGTGACCATCCCCATCTCCTTAGCCTACTCCAACACAAGGCAACAGACTTGTGCTAAGGCTTTGGTTAAGCAGACACAGCAGCTTCCACAATGGCACAGCTCAGCTTTAGTATGCTAACTGCACAAACTGAGCTAATTGAAGCATGTGTTGATGACCCTAGTAAATCCCCTGATGAAGTAATCTTACTGAGACATATCTAGGCCTTGGTCTGTGGTACACAAAGCAGCATGCAACATTTATACGCTAAGGATGTAAATACCAGTAGCAAATACATCTGAACAAGAAGTGTTTTAGCAGCATTGGGATACCATTACTTAAAGAACACAAAAGCTCTTCCCTAACGGGAGGAGGATGTCTATCAGCAATGTTTCAGTAGCAAAATCAGCCCCCGCTCAAACAGAACAAGTATCAACAGAGGAAGAGGCCTGACCACAACTGAGCACATAAGCCCCTGCAGTTCATCCAGGTCAGCCAAGGGACACATCCCTTCACGTGTCCCACAGCTAAGACCATGCTGTGTACTGGGCAAGCTTTTTTTACCTGACTAGTTCCTTATGCAGTTCCGGTGAAGTCAGGTAATCTGGTGAGCAGTTTGCCTTCTCTGGTGATGTGTCTCTGCCCTCTGCAGGGCTCTCTACTCTTAGTGCTTTACTGGCAGCATGGTGGAAGTCTGCTACCTCTATCAAGCGCTGCTTCATCTCCTTTAATAAGGTAGCATGAGCTGCACTCTGGAAAAAATATCTTCCAATACAGCCATCCACAGGTAATCTAAAAGTGAACAGAAAAGCACAACAAAGCCTCGTTGCACATGTCAAGCCAGCACCTCTGCATATAAATTGACTGGTCAGATAAATTGCTGGTACCCGCTGCTCTCAGGCGCAGTCTTCATGTAAGACAATCTTACTGACGGTGGAAGCTAATTAGTACTTGCTAATCCACGAGAGCCCTTGTAATCAGACTCACCCATACTGTGGTCCTGGTCGGTGAAGGTAAAGGAGGAAGAACTTCTGCCAGATCAGTGGCATGAGAGGGTGATCAGCAGGGGTGGCAAGAGCCTGGTGAGCCCAGCGGTAAATCATGAGCCTCTGAAGGGAAGGTACAATGGGCAGCTTCAGCTGGGTCTGTGCTTTCTGCAAGAGGAACATTTTCAGACAAATGCTCTGCTGCAGCTCCCTGTAACAAGCTATCACAGGTTAACTTCACAGATCAACACAGCACAAAAACCCAGCAGTTCCTGAGCAGAAACCTTGGGAAACAGTCATCTGTTACAGGTCCTAGAGGAGAGCTGCCCAGGTCGCAGCAGCTGGACAGCTGTTAGAAACCAGGGGTAGATAGGCAACACTTCAAAAGAACACAGGAAAACAAATTCAAGACATTAAAACAACAACACTACAGCATGAAGGCTCCAATGCAACCCTAACAATCACAGAGAGGTCTGAATTGGAAGGGACCTTGAAGGTCATCTAGTTTCAACCCTCCTGCTACGGGCATGGATGATTTCCCTTACAGTATCACCAAGGTTCGAAGAGACCTCAAAGATCATCAAGTCCTGTCACCACAGACCTCATGACTAGACCATGGCACCAAGGGCCACGTCCAGTCCCCTCTTGAACACCTCCAGGGACAGTGACCCCACCACCTCCCCGGGCAGTCCATTCCAAGGACAAACGACTCTGCCCACCTAAAAACATCACATGAACCTAATGTGAAGACCACAGAAGGAAATGTTGTTTTTCTTTTTGCAAAAGCAGAACAAAGCCAAAGCAACAAATTAGCAGCAGGACTCAGTACTAACAACATGGAACACTGCAACATGGACCCACTAAATCATTCAAAAGCTCCAAGCCAATTTCCCATAGGCTGTGTCTGAAGCACAGGAGCTGAAGGCAACTGAGCACAGAAGATGCAACCTATTGTCATGGAGCTTCTACAATACATTCTTTCATTAAAACACACTGAAACTGTGGAGCTGAAGGATGAGTGAAAAGTTATCCTTAGAAATTGGACAGCTTTGGTTTCCACTTCCTTCAGTCCAGAATTCCTAACTGAATTTGGAGAAGAAGAACCTAAGAAGTGCTGCAATGTGGCTTTTGGTCTCCTCTCCCAGGCAACCAGCACCAGAACAAGAGGACACAGTCTCAAGCTGTGCCAGGGGAGGTTTAGGCTCGAGGTGAGGAAGAATTTCTTCACAGAAAGAGAGATTGGCCATTGGAATGTGCTGCCCAGGGAGGTGGTGGAGTCACCATCACTGGAGGTGTTTAGGAAGAGCCTGGATGAGGCACTTGGCACCATGGTTTAGTTGATCAGATGGTGTTGGATGATAGGTTGGACTTGATGATCTCTGAAATCTTTTCCAACCTGGTTAATTCTAAAGCACACCTGACTAAGGGCCTTGTTAAGGGAGTGACCTAAACAGTTCTGAAAGTCCTGGAAAATTATTCAGAAAACTCAAAGGAAACCAGCCTTCTGCAAAATTCAGACCATTTGAGAAACACTCTTTGAAGTGCAGACACATTTTCCCCACTTGTAAAATAGAGAATATCTGCACTCTCCATCTCAATAGTATAGAAAAATATCCACCAAAGCTTGTGAGGCATTCAGATGACTGAGAAAAACGTGTGGGAGAGCCCACTAGTGACTGATTCTTTTGTAGAAATAATACTGTACTGAAAAGCACAGTTGCATGGTAGGTTAAATGTTCCACTCCACATGCAGAAGAAAACTTTGCCCTGACAGAGATGCAGATCAACAGATCTCTCACCTTCAAAGCCTGATCAGGAGTCGCAGCATTAATAACCAGCTCTGCCTCCACCACCCTGCGAAGCTGTGAATCTTCTTCAAACATTGACTCCATATTTAACACCACCCACGAAAACCAGACCTGTACAACACAGTAACAACAGATGAAACAAAAAATGGCAGGATGGGGACCAGGAAGCCTGCTGTTTTCTTAGGGGAATTCTGTCTTTGTTAGATTCTCAATGCAAAGTTGCAAATGCAGTGTCACACCTCAACAAGAAAACTGGAAACCAGTTTTGTCCTTATCTACAATCAAATTCCCCTTTTTATCTTGTACAGTCTTGTGAAAGAAGTGGAAACCAGGAACAACGGACAGAATTATCCAGAGTGATGTAGGAAACAACCCCCATTCAAACCCAGTAAAATAAGATTGCCTTTCTCCCATCCACACTACACATCTCCAGTGCCCTGCAGGGTACTGAGTGGTTTTGGTTTTCAGCTTGCTTAAGGAGAAACCAACTGGTAATTCCAAATATTTATCAGATAAAGACTGATCTGATAGACATGTCAGGCTTTGCATATTCTCCCATTAAATATACTGAGAACCATCAAGGATTAAAAGAAACCTGATTAAATCCTATGATATGAATTCTTGGACACAGGCCAGGCACACTCTCTGTAAAACATCCCTGTTCCCTTCAGTGTAACAAGCTCTTAGAATCATAGAATGGTTTAGGTTGGAAGGGACCACCAAAGGTCATCTAGTCCAACCCCCTCATGCACACAGAAAGCAGCATGAAGAAACAACTGCAGGTGGGGGAATCCAAATAACATCCTGCCTCCCATCATTATTTCCAGGCTATCAAAGGCATGTCCATGAACACAGAGAGGAACAGAACAACGGCAGGCAGGGGAACAGATTCTGGACTCCCATGTCTATCTTAGGGTATCCACAAGGATGTCAATGGGAGCCATTCTCTGGAGCTCCATTCGGAGGAAGAATGGGAGCGTGGTGCTACTGCCCAGGAATGCTACTGAAGAACAACTCAGGACTACCCAAGACTAGGATGTTTATGAATGGTATCAAAAGAAAGAAAAGGGAGAGAACTAGCTGATTTGGAGAGGATCAAGCCTAGGAAAGAGGAGGTGTAAGAGGATAAAAGGGGCCATTTCCTTGTAAAGAGGTAATTGGTCAGTTGACGAGTCTGGTCATGTCTAACACCAAATCAGAGGGATCAGAGGAAAACAGAGTCTTATCCTAAACCAGGATTTTACTTCAACAGAAATCAAACACTGTGATAGAAAAATGAAGGCAAAAAAAAAGCAGAAGAGGAGGAAAAAACAAAAAGACAGGGTTGTTGATACAACATCATCATGCCACTTACCTGAGAAGAATTGGCATTGCCCTCAACAAAGGAAGGTGTCACATTGCCTGCCACAATCCAGCTAACAAGTGAGGACAGCAGACCTTTGTCACAATGGTAGCCCAAAGCATTCTGCACAGAAACAAAAACCATTTGTGGTTTTCCTGTAAGTTGCCCAAGAGATTATTTACAAGCTACAGGTATGTCACTACCTTCATCCAGGCTCCTTTCTGTCCGACACTGATACTTCCCAGCCTTAGCTCAGCCAGCCACCACTGAAATGCCTGCTTGCACTGCATTTCTTTTTTTGGCTAAATAGAATCATAGAATCAATAAGGTTGGAAAAGACCTAAGAGATCATGAAGTCCAACCTGTCACCCAACACCTCATGACTAACTAAACCATGGCTCCAAGTGCCACATCCAATCCTTTTTTGAACACCTCCAGTGATGGTGACTCCACCACCTCCCTGGGCAGCACATCCCAATGGCAAATTAATTTGGGAGGAACTTTTCCTCACCTCCAGCCTAAACTTACAATAAGCCAGGTTGGAAGAGACCTTCAAGATCATCACATCTGACCTATCAATTAATCCAACACCACCTAATCAACCAAACCATGGCACCAAGCACACTATCAAGTCTCCTCCTGAACACCTCCAGGGATGGGGACTCCACCACCTCCTCAGGTAGCACATTCCAATGGGCACTCTCTCTCTGTGTAGAACTTCTTCCTCACCTCCAGCCTAAACCTCCCCTGGTACAGCTTGAGACTGTGTCCTCTTGTTCTGGTGCTGGGTGCCTGGGAGGAGAGACCAACCTCTGCCTGGCTACAACCTCCCTTCAGCGAGCTGTAGAGAGCAAGAAGGTCTCCCCTGAGCCTCCTCTCCTCCAGGCTAAGCAACCCCAGCTCCCTCAGCCTCTCCTCACAGGGCTGTGCTCCAGACCCCTCCCCAGCTTTGTTGCCCTTCTCTGGACACCTTCCAGCAACTCAACATCTTTCCTAAACTGAGGGGCCCAAAACTGGACACAGGACTCAAGGTGTGGCCTAACCAATGCAGAGTACAGGGGCAGAATGACCTCCCTGCTCCTGCTGGCCACACTGGATGCCATTGGCCTTCTTGGCTGCCTGGGAACACTGCTGGCTCATGTTCATCCATGTACTCCCAGGTCCCTTTCTGCCTGGCTGCTCTCCAGCCACTCTGACCCCAGCCTGTAGCTCTGCATGGGGTTGTTGTGACCAAAGAGCAGCACCTGGCACTTGGATTTGTTAAATGCCATGCTGTTGGACTCTGCCCATCAGAACAGATTTTGTTAGTGACAGTCTTTTTTTCAGGACAGAAAGCTCTATTTTTGTTCTAAACACACTACCAACCATTTGAAATGCAAAACCCACAAACTAAAGTACTATGACAGAGCTCATATAAATTAAGCCTGCTCACCAAAAGAGTTGTTTATTATTCTCCTTATTAAAATATCAGGCATTTCATTTATATTGGTCTACTCAGAAACACATCAGATAACCCCATCATTACTCATCAGGACTGTTCTTGTTTCATTCAGAAAAAGATATTCACATCAAAATTATAATGAGCAACACATGAACTGATTCAGTAGCCACACCAACGCACCACACCTATTTACCTTGTGTTGTTGGTAAAGCAGCTTCTGCACACAGTCCTCCTGGCTGTACTGAAAAGCAGCCTTACACAAGTCATCCAGCAAGAACAGTGTTGCCCGGTCCCTGTGCCACAGCTGCTGGCTGGTGAGGACTTGGGCCCAGAACTCCAGTACTGCAGCTGGCCCCACTCCATTTGGCTGGTCACTTAGAAAAATGTGAGTCTACCAAATTAAAGGGTAAAATTATTCAAGAGATAATAGCTTCAGTTGAAGCTTAAGAATTTACTGAAGAACTGTCTAACTTAGCTTTAAATAATTCACAACAATGTTCCCCACTGCCTCCATAAAAACAGCTTTATCATCTCCCATCTCCAGATTCCCACAAATTCTACAGCCTGGAAAGCTGAACATCTTGTACAATCAGCAAAACCCACACACAGAAGCAGTAAGCAGAACCCCTGCGACTCTGCAGGCATAGATTTCACCTGTTTCTGAAGTGCAGCCTGCTGTTCCTGCACAAGGACTTTCCAGAGCAGGTCTGTTTGGATTCAGTCCCTATCCTCTCTAACATTAGGCCTGTTTCCTGGGCTCTCTGTACTTCGAAGAAATATCACTGCTCCCCAACAGAGGTACATTTTTCTTGTTACCACAGCCATAAAGTAGCAAAGCTCTCAAACATGAATGTATCTGCTGCTTTCCTCAACTAATACACGAGAGCAGTGCTGGAAATCACATTCCCTTCTTTAGTCAGTTTTGAAGCAGTCATCTCCCAAGATGTCTGGAAGGCACACACTGCTGTGTTCAGTGCCACATGCACTGCTAGATTTCAGCAAGTTTAACAACTATTTCAGGAAGCCAGACCCAACTGTTCATGCCTGTATGCAGGGTGCTCCATGGCGGTAAAGCTGCCAGATTCAGTCTTCCTTCTAACCTAAAAAGTCAGTCAAGTAAGAGCTTACCAGGTTTTAACAGTTGCTTTTTAAATTGGCTTCTTACCTGTATCATACTACTGAGCAGCTTCACATTTTCCCCATAGCTCACTCCTGTCAAGTGCTGCGTTACTTTATGGGTAACCTGCTGGGTCACGCCTTGAGGGACTCCACTATCCAGGTGAAGGAACAGTTGGACATAGGATAAAAACCTAAGGATGCCAAGAAATACCATTTAGCCTAAAATTTCCCCTACTGCCTAACAAACAGAAAAAAGTGTTTCTAGACATTTTAAAGACAGCTCAACAGCATCTATACACAAGGATTCTGAGTCACAACCATGCTGCAGATTTAAGTGATCCATTCTAACCACATCACAGGCACCGTGTGAGCAGTTGAGGTGGTTTTAGGCTATGCCTTCAAGTTTTAGCTGCAGATTTTGAGCAGGAAAGTAGAAAAATATAAATCAATCGCTATTGGGTGTAGAAAAGGAAAACAAAAGATTATTCTCAACTAATTCATTGGGCAAGTATCTAGGATGAGTTGCACCAAAACAATTCTCTCTTCTTTCCTGATCTCTGCTGGTTTTGCTTTGCTCAGGAGAGACCTGCTTGTCAACTGGCCTTGGCTGAGCCGTGTAGTTAAGTCTAACCCACTGCTTTGTCCGCTTCTCTCCCTCTTGGAACAAGGGGTTGGGGGGCAGTGGAATGGCTTCCCTGGTCTTTTTGACCAGGGGGATTTTTGTGTTGATAGCTGATCTTAAATACCTGTATAATACTGTAACTCCTGTTTATTTTTTGTACATATTCATTGCATTCCATTGTAGAGTGCAGTTTTTGCTTGCAAATTCATTTGCTGCCAACTGCCTTGGTCTGGCTTAAAAGTTAATGCTAGATGCTAGGGGGGGAAACTTCAACCCACCACAGCAGATCACATCAGAACATAATTCAAGGCAGGTCATCAGAACAGAACACAGTTTGACTCCTATCAGCACCAAAATCAAGCCCAGAAATTGTCTGGGAGCCTGCCAGGTAGTCCAGGTCAAAAGCATCCCAGGGAGCACATTACTAACTGACCAGGACACACTCCCAGCTGCTGCTCAGCTTACCAGTAGGTACATAGCTAAATTGGTTGGTCCTCCTCACTTATCTAAACATAACAGCTCTGAGCAAATACAGCTGTCTGAAGACCATTCCTGCAGCAGAGCAGCAGCATCAGGACCAACTGTAGACATGATGTCAGCAGGACACACTTCCACACCTACTTTCTCAACCAGTCACTGTCAAAAGTATCCAGGCAAATAAACCAGATCCACTTTCCTGCATCATTCTCAGCAGATACAAAACCCAGAATGAAGCCTGGTAAATTCAACAGTTCAGACTGACTTTGCCTGTTCTTTGTCAAGAAAGGTATTAGGAACACATAATGCTTACTGTTCGTTCTTCAGGAGGTAATACTGGCAAGAATAAAACAAGGGTAAAATTTTATCCAGCACATGGACTACTGTCCTCAGGTATCTAGACTTGACGAGTACACCCAGAAGAGGGATCCCTTCTGCACAGAACTTCTCAATGCTGTCAAAAAAAACCCAACACAACAATAAAGGAAAAAACATTGGCTATCAGTAGAGAGACAAGGTGCTTAAGCTTTGTTGTCAGCCGAGACAAAGACATTGCTACCACTTCACCTCTGACATCAAACAACTACATTCACAGAGCTTTTAAACTCAGACATAGAAATCATTCAACTGTTGACAGATATGGTAAGAATTTCCTGCCCTTCTAGGGGTTTGTGTCCCATCTTCCAAAAGAGTCTGGATGTTAGGAAGAAGTTCTATACAGAGAGAGTGATTGCCCATTGGAATGGGCTGCCCAGGGAGGTGGTGGAGTCACCTTCATTGGAGGTGTTCAGGAGGAGACTTGATGGGGTGCTTGGTGCCATGGTTTAGTTGTTTAGGTGGGTTGGATTGGTTGATGGGTTGGACGTGATGATCTTGAAGGTCTCTTCCAACCTGGTGTATTGTATTGTATGTGGGGGTCTTCAAACACCAAGTTTCAGTTAATCAATTTAAAGCTCTTTTTTCTTACCTAACCTTGCCAACAAGCCTCCCGCTTCAGGCAAAGAAGTGCCTGCAGAGGGATTGTCATATCAGCTAGTTTTAGTACCTCCTTAGGATAGATGATGTTCTGAAAAATCTCTCTGCTACTTATAGACAGAGCTCAGCGGGTTTCCTCACAGTAGGTACTTAGATGGCTGCAGTTAGCTGACATCAGTCCCATCTTTTCATCCAGGAATCCATTTGGTACCTTGCTCTGCTTGAGGCTTTGCTAACAGAGGAAGGTTGCACATTAGAGAAGACATAAAATATTAAGGCTATGTCCACTCTGAGATCAGGAAATACCATGTTAAGTCAACAGCACACAGTGCACAGCTCTGTTTCTACTGCTCATGAACATCATTGGCCTTGAGCTTTTGCACGATAAGGACCTTCTTCGCAAGGCCAGAGTGTTCAGGGTGGGTGTGGAAGGAAGAAACAAAACACAAAAAGAGGTTCCTTTTTTCATTCCATACTCAACACCATGTGCCCAATTCCTCTCCCAAACCAGACTACCTTCATCTCAGTCTCAAGTTACTTTAGTGCTTTAAAGAAACATATATGTATCTAAGGCATCAAACAGTGGCTGGTAGAAGCAAGCCAAGAATTTCTCCTTAGGGAGCAAAGCAACATTATATGAGAACAGTCAGTCAAAATTCTGAACATGAGTAAGAGGAAATTAGGGAGATCAAAGATTGAGGTAAATAAACCTATCCTTAGCTCAGTACCTTAATCAACTAGTACATGGATGTGGCACTTGGAGCCATGGTTTAGTTAGTCATGAGGCACTAGGTGTTAGGTAATAGGTTGGACATGATGATCTCTGAGGTCTTTTCCAACGTTATTAATTTGATTATATCCAAGAACTTTATTTACCTATGAACCATCTGAAAGCACTGGAGAAACATACTGTAACACACTCTGGGCTAGAAGGTTTATTATCATGGCTATAAAGCTAACTATTTATCATTACCAGCATGAATCATTTTCCTCTCCCCCACTATTTTCCAGATGCTCTCTGTAGCTCTGATGAAGAAAAAAAGTACTTGCACAACAATAATCCTTTCAGTATGTGTGGTTAAAAGTTATTCTTGTCCATAGCAACAGTGCTAACCCCTCCATTTCAATACTATTATCACTCTGTTGACCCTAACACGCAGAAGGCAAAAGAACGGAATTACCAAGAACCATGGAAACCACACAGTGCTTGAAACTGCGATTGCTGAAAGGCTGCTCAATCCCTTGTACCAAAAGTCACTTATTCTTTAAATATGTATGGAGAGATTAATAGCCCTCAGCTCATGATTAAATGGGCTGCTCAGTCACTGGGGCCTTCCACCCAAGACAAACAACAAAAAGCGTACCAAAAAGGCACACAAAAAGGGTGACAGAGCACTGGAACAGCTGCCTAGAGAGGTCGCGGAGTCTCCTTCTCTGAAGATATCACAAAACCGTCTGCACAAAGTGCTACAAAAACTACTCTAGCTGACCCTGCTTTAGCAGGGGAGTTGGCCTCGAGGTCCCTTCAAAGTCCTACTATTCAGTGACTCTGTGACTTACCTGTGACCTACTGTGGTCATTGCCAGTGCCAAGTAACAGCCGATAGGGATGGTTGTTTTCACAGCCTTCAGGAGGGGATGAAGCGTGACTGCCTCCGTCATGTCGGGCACGCTGCCAGACACGGGAAGTGCAGGCCAGCCGTGCTGCATGCCACGGTCATTCCTGTGCAGCTTCAACCTCAGAACCAAGCTCCATGCCCACTGGTTGAAAGAGGTCTCTGGTGTTTCTCCGTATCGAACAATGCTGGCTAAGTAGGAGACCTGCAATGACAGAGCAGGACCAGGAGTGAGGTGAAGCACAGCTGTACTGCAGCACACAAGGCACTAGTTTAGGACTTGGATCAGCTTCTCTATCACAACACTCCAACAGGAGATCAGGGGAGAGGCTGAGGGAGCTGGGGTTGCTTAGCCTGCAGAAGAGAAGGCTCAGGGGACACCTTATTGCTCTGTACAACTCCCTGAAGGGAGGTTGTAGCCAGGTGGGGGTTGGTCTCTTCTCCCAGGCACCCAGCACCAGAACAAGAGGACACAGTCTCAAGCTGTGCCAGGGGAGGTTTGGGCTGGAGGTGAGGAGAAAGTTTTTCCCAGCAAGAGAGATTGGCCATTGGAATGTGCTGCCCAGGGAGGTGATGGATTCACCACCACTGGAGGTGTTTAGGAAGAGATTGGATGGGGTGCTTGGTGCCATGGTTTAGTTGATCAGATGGTGTAGGGTGATAGGTTTGACTCTGATCTCAAAGGTCTTTTCCAACCTGGTAAATTCTATTCTATTCTTTAGGCATACTATGCAGCACCACCAGTTGAATCTGAAAACTGTTTCTGTGGCTTTGATTTCCACCACTTCTTTCCCCTCACTCATCCCTTTTGATAGAGCTTATCTAAGTGCACTTCAAAGCTAATATTTTTAAAACTAGGTATTGGTATCAGGTTAAATCTTAAGTTTCACTATTTAAAAATACTGGGGTTACAAGAACCTAAGCCTAAGGGGGCCTACAGGAAGGCTGGGGAGGGACTTCTCAGGATCTCAGGTAGTGATAGGACTGGGGGGAATGGAATGAAGCTGGAGGTGGGGAGATTCAGGCTGGAGGTGAGGACGAAGTTCTTCCCCATGAGAGTGGTGAAGCCCTGGAATGGGTTGTCCAGGGAGGTGGTTGAGGCCCTGTCCCTGGAGGTGTTTAAGCCCAGGCTGGATGAGGCTCTGGCCAGCCTGATCTAGTGTGGGGTGTCCCTGCCCATGGCAGGGGGATTGGAACTAGATGATCCTTGTGGTCCCTTCCAACCCTGACTGATACTATGACACTATGATTATCTTCTCTGAAATGTCAATTACAAGATCCTGTCAGTCCAGACAGATTCACCAACACAAGTGGCAACCAAGGTTGGCCTAGATGTAAAAAAGAACTCATGAGCTCGCACAACACAACAGATTGTGATTAAGTGGTGCAGAGAAGCAGGTCAGAAAAGGGCAGAGACAATAAGGGACATTCAAATAGAGGGAAGAAAAGACTGGGGGAAAGGTGCAGGGCAGGAGAACACATCATACAAGAAATGCTGTGAAGACAAAGCACAGAACAATGCTAAAAGCTCTGAGTAAGTAAGTGAAAACATCTTGGATTCACAGGACTTTTAACCTTGATCTTACTCTCCTTCCACTCCCCTTCTATACCTTGGAGCCATAACTTCCTCAGTCACCAGCGTGCTGGAAAAAGTCAATGTAATAAATGTTTGTAGGGTGTTCAGGTAACAGCACTGCACAATAATGACAAGATCCTAAAACTGAGTCTTTAAACAAGAGCAAGGGCTGCAGATACAAGAAGGGTGTCTCAAGTTCACCAGTAAGTGGACTTTCATTAAACAAGTAGTGGCCAACTCCACTTGAGCAAAGAATAGTTTGCAGGAACAGGGTGCAATTACCCAGATACAGGCTGGAAAATAATGCAAACCTACAAGTGGAGTAAGTCCAGAATTTCCATTTCCCCTCTAGATTGTCAACAGAAGTCTAACAGTCCTGTCAAGTAGGTCTGCAGGTACAAAGACAGGCTGAGAGCTGGTCTGTTGTGCTGTTCCAGCAGTATCAAGACAACATAGCTTTTAAACAGAGAAAGACAACAAGAGTTTTCCTGTAATTATCAATAAACTATTTCCTTTAATTCTGAAGTAGAAATACCTGTTTTATGCTTTCAGAAAGTAGCCCAGCATATGGTTTCTGGGAGAGATATTTCTGATATGCTTCCAGGACCACCAATGCAATTTCAGAATGGACAGCTGGATCCAGATGAAGAGCATCCTGCTAAAACCAGAATCACATGATAAAGCCTTGCCTCATCTGAAAGGTCTCTACAACTGTATCATTCAGTTGCACTACAGAAATAAACCTTAATTTGAACAGTCAGAAAGACATTGTGACATAATAACAAGGCAGTAAGGAAATTTTGGCCCAGCTTTGAAGAATGAGCTCACAGTGGGCAGCACAAAGCTCACCAGTAGACTGCTTCCAGAAAAAAGTGCCCATAATCACTTCTCATGTGCATTTGGAGAATCTAGAGCTATTAATCCAAAGAACTTTAGAAGACATTTTAAATTACACAGAACAGAAACTGAAAGTCTTGCCTTTAAAAAGAAAAGCCAACCCCCAGAAATATCACATTTTTCTTACCAAACCACAAGGCCTCTTATCCATTAAGGAGCTATTTTTCCCCATATCAAATGGTTCAGACATGACACTGGTGCTGCACAGCAAAGATCTCTCAATTTTGCCTACTCTATACCTTTGTTTTCACCTATCACCAGGAAACAGGGTAATCTTCACAACAACTATCAGCACAAAGAGCAGAGTTCAGTATGATCTCATGCACAGATGGCGATGCTAAAATGGATCACTGAACACAGACAACAGGGCTTCTCCCCACATCCACTTTTGCTTCTCCTTGAAAAAAACATTCTGCACCCTTAACTGGTCACTGATCTGAAGGAGCTCTTGCAGTAATCCATTCTATAGAATATATTTCAATCATTTAAACAGCATGCAGGACTCCAAGTTTTGATCATTAGTCTTCTTGGCCTGTATCAGGAAGAGTGTGGCCAGCAGGAGCAGGGAGTTCATTCTCCCATGTACTCAGCACTGGTTAGGCCACACCTGGAGTTCTGTGTCCAGTTCTGGGCCCCTCAGTTCAGGAAGGAGGTTGACTTGCTGGAAGGTGTCCAGAGAAGGGCAACAAAGCTGGGGAGGGGTCTGGAGCACAGCCCTGTGAGGAGAGGCTGAGGGAGCTGGGCTTGCTTAGCCTGGAGAAGAGGAGACTGAGGGGTGACCCTGAAGGGAGGTTATAGCCAGGTGGGGGTTGGTCTCTTCTCCCAGGCAACCAGCACCAGAACAAGAGGACACAGTCTCAAGCTGCACCAGGGGAGGTTCAGGCTTGATGTTAGGAAGAAGTTCTTCCCAGCAAGAGAGATTGGCCATTGGGATGTGCTGCCCAGGGAGGTGGTGGAGTCCCTGTCCCTGGAGGTGTTTAGGAAGTGCCTGGATGGGGTGCTTGGTGCCATGGTTTAGTTGATAGGATAGTGCTGGGTGTTAGGTTGGACTCAACCTCAAAGGTCTTTTCCAACCTGGTTAACTTTGTATTCTGTATTCTTGCATTGTGAAAAATGTACCTGGGTAGCAGCTGCAAACTACAGTCACACCAGTCTCATACACACTTCTTGCAGGACTTGCTCTACTCCTGCAGCCAGAAATATTTTAATCAAGTGAAAGATGTCCTGCCAGTTGTTTCCTCTTGTTTAGAGAAACTCCTGTTAAGTGTACCTTTTAATCTCAGCTGCAGCAATACAAGCAAGCAACAAGGAAATGCTCAGGCAGAATGCTCCAAGACTGTACTGAGTTTCTCATCCTATGCCATTAGGTGTTCAGCCATCACAAAAAAGCATGTAATTAAGCATTACAGTCCAGGGTTGAGTAACATTTTCCCTGTGTAAAACTGCAAGTTCAGGCCTCTGTTTTTAATACTTACATGGTCACCAAATCCCCAGTTCAGCCCTTCCAAGATAATGCAGGCTAGTTTATTCTCCACTGTGGTTAGGCTGTAATTTAACAGCCAGTCACGAATCACTGCTATCTCAGATGGAGAAGGCTTCCACAGGTACAAGGGCAGTTCTTTAAACAGATACAAAGAAACCTTCAAGGGCAGAAAACAAAAAGGTTAATCAATAATTGGTATGGAACAGTAACCAACTGGAACAGTTATGCCCCTCCACTGTAAAGAATAATATGACCACAGATGTTCTTAGCAAGCCGTACCGTAACGCAGTCTGTGCAGGCTCCAGCTGGAACTGGGCCATGCACAGGGTGGAGACAAGCACTTACCATCCCAACCTTCTCAATGGTCTCTCTAACTCGATCCAGCAACACAGAAATCATCTGTGTATGGATGCTGGCAATTGCTCCCAAGAGTTCTCGGCCCACTTTGGAAAAAGTCTCTCTTGTAGAAAGGCTAAGGTAGGACACCTGAGAGGAGAAGCAGAGAGCAGTCACTAGTTGTGGCTGACCGTCACCGAGTGCAACAAAACATCTTCTGCAAAAGGAAGAACTAGATTGCTCCTGCTGCTCCTGGGCAAAGATGCTGAATATCTGTACCAAAACTGAAGCTGATTGCCCTAAAAAAGATTAGGAAATGACGTGACAGCACCAAAACCAAAAGTCTGGAGTTGCACATTGTATGTAATTTGTAGCTGGTAGTGTTGCTCCAATCTACACACCCCAACAGCAAAAGAGTAACACAGAAGGAACTTCAGGGGCACAGGTAAGATGTGTGTAAGAAAAATGAAGCAAAACAAAGATACCGGCTGGGGTCAGAGTGGCTGGAGAGCAGCCAGGCAGAAAGGGACCTGGAGGTAGTACTTGAGAGGAGTCTGAACATGAGCCTGCAGTGTGCCCAGGTGGCCAAGAAGGCCAATGGCATCCTGGCCTGCATCAGGAATAGTATGGCCAGCAGGAGCAGGGAAGTCATTGTGCCCCTGTACACTGCACTGGTTAGGCCACACCTTGAGTCCTGTGTCCAGTTCTGGGCCCCTCAGCTTAAGAAGGACATTGAGACTGTTGAATGTGTCCAGAGAAGGACAACAAAGCTGGGGAGGGGTCTAGAGCACAGCCCTGTGAGGAGAGGCTGAGGGAGCTGGAGCTGCTTAGCCTGGAGAAGAGGAGACTCAGGGCAGACCTTCTTGCTCTATACAACTCCCTGAAGGGAGGCTGTAGCCAGTGGGGGTTGGTCTCTTCTCCCAGGCAACCAGCACCAGAACAAGAAGACACAGTCTCAAGCTGTGCCAGGAGAGGTTTAGGCTGGAGGTGAGGAAGAAGTTCTATACGGAAAGAGAGATTGGCCATTGGAATGTGCTGCCCAGGGAGGTGGTGGAGTCACCATGCCTGGAGGTGTTCAAGAAAAGCCTGGATGAGGCACTTGGTGCCATGATTTAGTTGATCAGATGGTGTTGGGTGATAGTTTGGACTTGATGATCTCTGAGGTCTTTTCCAACCTGGTTAATTCTATTCTGTTCTACTTTGTGTGTTTCATTCTGGCTTGGGGTACCCAAGGGCTGTTGGTTCTTCCAGAAAACCATGCAGCTCACAATTTTTGGATTCAGCACTATATTATAAACCTCAGAAGCAGCACTTCCTTAGTCCCATGGCAGAACAAACTACTACTCTGCCCATGGCAGGGGGGTTGGAACTAGATGATCCTTGTGGTCCCTTCCAACCCTGACTGATACTATGACACTCCAGAAGCCACAGTTGTTTCACACCTTCCACTGCTAGGAAGAGATCAAGTGAATCTTTTTCCCAGAACGGACCAGTTGTTCTACTCACTTCATATATCTCCAGAACAATGATTTTTATAAAATCCTCATCAACATCAGCCCTCTTTGTCTGTGCCATCTGAGCAAATGTGGTAAGCAGACAGATTTCCTCTGAGCAGTTCATTGATTTGAGGTACTTCTCGAAATTTCCAAGATGCTCTGGGTCTGGGGGAAAGAAATCCCATGAAAAAAAGCAGCATAGCAAGAGGAGTGTCATAGAACATATGGCATGAATATTTGTATGCTCATTGACATTCCAGTCCCAGAGAAGGAATCCACAACAAAGGAGTTACCATCCCCAGGTTAGTATCCTCTCCACAGAGGAGGCTGCTATCAGCTGCTTCAAAGCAAGGTGCAAGAAGCACCACAACACGCAGTGTGTCCATGCAATCCTGCAAACATGCTAGCGATTCGTAATGGAAGCCAAAGCTGCTTCAAGAACTGCTGGGACTCTCTCTCACGTAATTTTATCTAGGTAATGTCAGCCACCCACAGGAACAATTGCATCCGTCTTTCTGCCTTTGAACAATGCTGCCATGTCTTTGGTTTCCATGACATATTGGAGCAATTAACTCTACAGATAAAGCAGTTCAGGCTGGGTGCCTCCTGCTGCTGCCACACGGGATGCACCTCCGCTGCCCCAGGTGTGCAGCCCAGTGGGTGGACACAGGGAGCTGTGTATTGCATACCCATCATGTCCTGCTCCCTGTAAACCCATCAGCAAGGTCTCACACTTCCTCTTTCTTCCCTTGCTGCTCCTGTGGGAGATACTCCCTATCTGGTAATGGAAAGGGACTTCTCTCAGGCCTGACCAGGCCTAATGCCAGGAGGAGAAGGGGAAGGGCAATCTCAGATCTGGCCAGCTGAGATTAGTCTAACAGTGGAGCAGGGCAAAAAAGAGCCCTGGGGGTTTTGGGTGTACCCTCAGGTAGGGAGAAGGGGAATGCTGGGAGGCTTCTGGGTATGCTGTGAGGGACTCTGTATGGTTTGAGATCTCTTTTGTCACTTGCTTGTAGCTCTCTGTAAATATTCACTGCTTTTCCATTTCAACTTTCCATCACTTCTGCAATCTGTTTGTCTAGGTCTCACCATTATCCTGCCCCGGTGGGAGGCAAGGGAGGATCTGCCTCAACCTGGGACAACAGATTAAATCTAAATTATATGAGAGCATTCTAGCTTTAAAGCAGTACACAGTCAAGAGAAGATAAAAAATAAGTCCATTCGAGCACAGCAGAGGTGTGAGAGACTGCCCATGCCATGTACCACGATCTCAAGCAGCAGTTAAACTGGGGAGACCATTCTACGCTAATTACAAAGAAAAACACTTCAAGTATCTCATCCTGGGCCTAGATTATATCCAGGAGTTACAAGGAAAGGTCAGTTTCAGTTTCTCCAACTCCATACAAGAAGATTTCTGAATGCACTTGCAGGGATAAGATCTCTGAAAACAGAGAATTGAAGTCACAGACAGAAAGCCTAAGAGAAACTAACCTGAATCCAAAGATGGTTTCCTCTTGAAACCCAGGAGTGGCACATTATCAATTGCAAATAAACATTCTGCTCCTCAGGGTGGGGGGACAAGAAGAAGGGAAGGGTACAAAGAAGCCTGAACAGGACATTAGGTTGGTTGGTTTTCCAAATAACTTTGCACAGTGTCTGTGCAGCAAAACAAGAACAGAAAGCTACATATGAGCTATAAAATGGTTTGAAGAGTGGTTAGCTTCCTGTGACCTTGCCATAGCAGTTCAATATACTAAAAAACGCTCTGGTGCACTCAGTTACTAAATCTGCACAGGCATGTGCTTAGTATGCTTGATAAGAACACTTCCACTCAGGTTGCATACTATTTTAAGGGCTTTCAGCCATTTTGCAACTGTACTTCAACTTGAGAAGGTCAGACTTGTACAGCCAAAAACATCTCATGAACACCATGCTAGAGGACTGTGCAATTTAAGTCAAGAGGTCTTCCATGCAGTAGAATAAGCTACACTCCTGACAGATACAGCCTACACGCAGGGGATCTCTCTTCCATTCATATGCTTTCTAGCATTAACTTTTGTCCTTGAAGCAAAAGTTACAGAGCACTCTGGGTTTTGATGTTGTTTGGGTTTATTTTTTGAGACGATACAGAAGGATTTATGAAAAAGAAAAAAAGACGCTGCCATCACATGAAGGCATTGAAGAATCACAGTCATAGAAGGTTTTGGGTTGGAAGGGACCTTTAAAGGTCATCTAGTTCAACCCCTATGGGCTGACCCCCCATGTGGGGTAGAACATGTAAGTAACAAATGGCTATGACAGCATTTATCATATCAGCACCATTCATTAGGCACAGAACAGACAGAAAACAGAGAAGGGATGTGGAGAGAAAAATGGGCTCTGGTAAAGCTAAGGACAAAGACAACAAATGGAAGGAGGAAACCTAGTGCCAGCTGCTAAGCACATGTACTCTAGATCTTCTCTGCTACAAGTCACAACTCTAATCTCCCAGCCTCCTGCTTCAGCTACATCTTTCTCTTCTCTGTACTTGGGGACATCTGTGGGCTCCACATGTTGCAGACCCCACATCAACCTCAAATCCCCAAAGACATGTCTTGAGAATAAAGGATGAGAGCAAAGGAAAATGGAAGGTGATGGGCTCCATTAAACCCCTATTATCTCACAGTGGAGCAATCTTCACTAAGAGCTGCTACTTGAGACAATTTCCATGTTCCTCCATGCATCTGATCGTACTAGAAGTCAAGTTCAGAAAGAGAGACTAAAAATCAGTTGGTCCCAACTCTTGGTATTGGCAATAAAGAAACTGCAACCAGAAATATCATTCAGCACATTCTTATGGCCAGTTGTAAAGGAAGTAAAGACAATTTTGTTGATCCTGTGTTTTTGAGACATGGAGAACATACATACTCAAACGGGCATTGTCAAGCAGAAACTACTAGGCCATTGCTTGTCAGGGAGAAGGTGTGCTCCAAGTAAGCTTACTAACACTTGATCCAAAGGAAAATACCTTAAGGCACCAAACTTCCTGTATTTCCCTACTGAGGGCTTTGAAGCAGAGCCCTATGAGGAGAGGCTGAGGGAGCTGGGCTTGCTTAGCCTGGAGAAGAGGAGGCTCAGGGGACACCTTATTGCTCTCTACAACTCCCTGAAGAGAGGTTGTAGCCAGGTGGGGGTTGGTCTCTTCTCCCAGGCACCCAGCACCAGAACAAGAGGACACAGTCTCAAGCTGTGCCAGGGAAGGTTTAGGCTGGAGGTGAGGAGAAAGTTCTTCCCAAAAAGAGAGATTGGCCATTGGAATGTGCTGCCCAGAGAGGTGGAGGAGTCACCATCCCTGGAAGTGTTTAGGAGAAGACTGGGTGAGGCACTTGGTGCCATGGTTTAGTTGATCAGATGATGTTGGGTGATGGGTTAGACATGATGATCTCAAAGGTCTTTTCCAACCTGGTTTATTCTATCTAGCAGCTCTCCTAGTCCAGAGGTCACCCATCTAAGTGCAGCTCCACCACTGCACTCTACTTCATGCTCTTTCTACCTATTCCTCAAAAGCAACTATGCTCCCACTTCTATCTGCAAGCCTAAAACTTCCATCAATTACCAAGGCTTGCTACCACCTAACATTCCTCAACCTTAATTTATGAAGAGAAACCAAACACAGTTCTCTCCAAAGAGCATATCAATATTATGGTCTTCTAGGGGATGAATTACAGAAAATCAAGTCAGCATTATATTAGTGACAGTCAAAAGAGGCTATTTCAGAAGATCAGATGGATTTCCATGAAAGAACTGTTGATATTCCCTGTCTAGACACTTGTGAAAAATTGTGCTGACATAACCCATCGAGGAGAATGATGAGGATAGAAATATCCTGCATCAGCACACACAGGGCTTTTCAAACATAACAGCTAAGCTGAACAAAACAAGGTGGGCTTTTTAGCAGTGTTTGTTTCTGTTACAGCTGCAACCCACCACAGCAGATTACACATTCTCTGTGGGAGATGCAGCAAAAACTTCTTGCACAAGTGAAAATAAAGAAGTCCTGTTCAAACACTGTAACTGTTACTGTTTTGGCTGGCAAGTGCTCACCAGCATTTCCAAAGTACACAGCCTACAGCGTTGATGTTTCCCCACTCTCTACACTGTGAGCCAAGCTTGCAGAGAGTGAAGACACTCAGTAACCTCTCAAGATGACAGGATGTCAGGGGCTAGAAGGGACCCAAAGAGATCATCAAGTCCAGCCCCTCTTCCAGAGCAGGGCCATATAACCTAGCTCAGGTCACAGAGGAACCTGATCATCAAGTCTCTTCCCCATCAAAAGACTTGGCTGATGTGGAAACAGCTATGTGGGCTACCAGCTAGCTGGAAACTAGAATTGACAGAGTGAGTTTTACACTCTGAGGACAGCAAAGAGGCTGTGAAGTAGAGAGGTTACTGGTGTGTTTACCTGTATCCCTGTCAATCAAGTCCTGAAATATTTTCCACGAAGGCAGCAAAGGGAAAGCAGCATTCCAGGTGACCTCTAAATAACTCTGCTGTATCTGAAGCCACCACAGTCACTGTGGAGACCAACAAGGGCAGAAGTCAAGGGGAAATAGGAAGAGAAGGTGGCATACAGGACACAAAAAGCATCAAAACAAGAACTGAGATAAGGAAAAATATCTGCAGTTGTAGAAGATAAGCAGATCTCCCACAATGTCAGTTACTGAAGCCAAAACTAGCAAGTTTAGGGCAGGAGGCAGCAGGAAAAGGATGACTGAAGTATTTCTAGAACAATCAACAGCTCACAAGAAAAGCAAACCACAAAACCATCAACAAAAAAAGCAACAAGTCCCAACCTTAAGTAATACAAAATTCTGTATTTTAGTATCTAAACCTCACTTTCCAAATGCTGTCGTAAGTCAGGATGGGACTGAATGCAATGTACAAGATGTACCTACTGCATGGCACTGGCAGCTCTCTCAAGGCATCAGTAGCAGTCACTGTCAGAGAGGAAATTAAAAGGATGCAACAATTCCCATTAAGATGAGCTTGGGCAAACAAATACTGGAAGGCCATCAACTGCTCAAGGCACTTCTAAGACCTCTGCTGCTGAAGGTATTTTTAACAATGGCATCTGCAAGAATCTAAACCTGCAACTGATGCAGCAGTAGCCAAGCCAACCATAATTGGTTCTGAGTGTAGGAATTCTACCTTTCAGTCTTTGTTTGCAGTCCGCAGGCTGTAGAGTAGAGCAGAGTTTCTCTAGGTGTTCACTGTCTGCACAGTGCATGACAAAGAAGAGCCTCCAAAGCATGTTGCTTGACAGTGTTCCATAAGGCATCTCAGACATGAACAACCAGACTCCCAACCTGTTGGATTTGAAAAGAGAAACACCTGATACACTCTAACATCTGAGAAAGAGACACAGGATCACAGAATTGTCAGGGCTGGAAGGGACCTCAAGGATCAGCCAGTTCCAACCCCCTGCCATGGGCAGGGACACCTCACACCACAGCAGGTTGCTCACAGCCACATCCAGCCTGGCTGCAAACACCTCCAGGCAGGAGGCTTCCACCACCTCCCTGGGCAACCTGTGCCAGTCTCTCACCACCCTCATGAGGAACAATTTCTTCCTAACATCCAAGCTTAATCTACCCATGTCTAGTTTTGCTCCATCCCCCCCAGTCCTATCACTCCCTGGCACCCTCAAAAGTCCCTCCCCAGCTTTCTTGTCCAATACACCAGGTTGAAAGAGACCTTCAAGATCATCGCGTCCAACCCATCAACCAAACCAACCCACCTAAACAACTAACCCATGCATGTAGGCCCCTTCAGACACTGGAAGGTCACAAGAAGGTCTCCTGGGAGCCTTCTCTTCTCCAGTCTGAACAACCCCAACTCCTTCAGCCTGTCCTCATAGCAGAGCAGCTCCAGCCCTCTGCTCATCCTCATGGCCTTTCTCTGGACACCTTTCAGCACCTCCAGATCCTTCCTGTAATAAAGGCTCCAGAACTGAACATAGTGCTCCATGTAGGGTCTCACCAGAGCAGAGCAGGGGGCGAGAATCCCCTCCCTGGCCCTGCTGGCTCTGCTTCTCTTGCTGCAGCCCAAGGTTCTGCTTGGCTTTCTGGGCTGCAAGTGCTCACTGCTGGCCCATGTTGAGCTTCTCCTCCACCAGCACCCCCAGGTCCTTTTCTTCAGGGTTGCTCTCCAGCCAGTCCCTGCCCAGCCTATATTGGTGCCAGGGATTGCCATGACCCAGCTGCAGGACCTTGCACTTGGTCTTGTTGAACCTCATGAGGCTGTCATGGGCTCACCTCTCCAGCCTGTCCAGGTCCCTCTGGATGGATCCCTTCCCTCCAGTGTGTCTGCTGCACCAAACACCTTGGTGTCATTAGCAAACCTGCTGAGGGTGCACTCAATGCCACTGCCCATGGCACCAACCAAGATGTTGAACAAGACAGGTCCCAGCACCGCTCCCTGAGGGACTCCACGTGTCACATATGCCCACCTCCCTACTATGACACAGAATGAGGAATGTGAGGATGTGTCTTAGCATCCCAGATTCTGAGTTAACTTCTTTGTGAACTGAAGAAGTCCTCAGAGCTGCTGTCAGCTGCTAGAATACAAGGAGTAATTCTTCCTTGTCTTAATACTGCCAATATGCTGAGAAACCCTGCATATTGTGGCTTTGTTTAAACCATAAAGTACTTAAAGCTGCTTCAAATAACTAACTCCAAGATGAAGCCAGTATTCATCACATGTGACAGCCTACCTTTTTGCCTTCAGAACATGGAGAACAGCTCTGAAAAACAGCTCATCAAACTCCAGCTGCAATTTTTCCACCGAGTAGGGATGTGCTACTGATCCATATTGTTTATTGCCACTAACATACTGGGCCCAGTGGTCACTCACATGACAAAGCGTCATCCTGCAGGGCACAACAAGCAAGTTGAAGGAGGATCATTAGGTACACCACCATATGAAAAGACAGACAAGTGCAACTACATCAGCCCAGACACAAGAGACACTCTCAGCCCTTTACCTCTGGTTCCCAGAGATTTCAATATACATAGCACTGCTTTCACTCTTCAAATAAGGTCACTTTAAAACTCCTCCCACCCTCCCTTGGTTTTGCAAGCAATGCATAGTACACCAAACCACTTGTTGTGAGAACTTGGAAGTCTTAAAGTAATCCTGTATGATGAAACGGCAATACATGCAAAAACCTTGTGCAGAATAACCAGATTGGGAAAGCTACTGCTCTAGTAAGACCAAGGAAAATATGGGTTGCTTCTGATTGAACTGTATCCCCCTGCCTTGACACTGACAGAAGTCACAAACTGACTGCTGGAGATCTGAAAACAAAGACCAACTTGTAGCTTATATTTGTGTACTGCAACAATGTGCAATTATCAAGGACCAAATTAAAAACCCTACAACAATTTTAGGTAACAAGAGAATGAAAGCAGTAACACTGGCCATAAACAGGGCTGACCTGAGCAACTCTTTGTTGGATTTCAGTGACTTTACAAGACAAGGCCAAGCACATCCCTAATGGAAGTGAGCCTGATGTTCCACAGCTCATCTGGCTCCTTTGTACACACCACATTCAGATTCTGCAGCCGCCCCCTTCACAGGCAGCTTTAGAGTCACAGACCCTAGGATTTCAGATTCCCAGAGTGGCTAACACTAAACTGACCAATTCTCAGAGCAAAATCTACCTAAGAACTGTTTGGATTTTTGTTTTGCTTCAGTTGTTGGTGTTGGGGTTTTTTTGTTTCATGGTTGTTTGGTTTTGGGGTGTTTTGGTCTTTGGGTTTGGGCGTGTTTGGGGGGACGACGACTGGTTGGGGTTTTTCTGTTTGGCCTTTTTTTTGTCATTGTTTGTTTTTAGGAGCTCTGAACTTTAAACCAGACTGCATGAAAAAGCTTTAATCATATCACAGAAAAGAAAATATTCTTACTTGATTAGCTGACCAATTCGCTTCACAAACTGCCGGTACCGTGCTCTGTTAAACGTTTCTAACCCTGCAGACAGAAGCTCCACTAAGGAGTTGGCAAAAGCAAAAATCTTCATCATCTCCTGGGGAGTTGTGTTTTCAGGAAAATAAGCACCTTAAGAGCAAGATAAAAAAACAAGTCTCCATAAAAAAATAAAGTATGAATTCTGGATTTAAAGTAACTTAATTACACACAGCAATAATTCACCATACAGCTGGCAAACAGTTCCTTGTTTGCCACCTACACAGTGAACTGAAATTCATGTCTTATTCATAAATAACAAAACCCTATTAAGTATGAAGGTATAAAGAAATATCTCTTCACGCTATAAGACCTCTAGCAAGCAATTATCTTAAATGTCCTTGTCCAGAGATTTCACATAAACAACAATGAACAAATCATTGGAGAAAAATGCAGCAAAGAAACAAAGGGGAAAGATTTGTTCTGAAAGCACACCCGTGAGTATAGCTACCAAGCAGATCAAAGCTGAGAAAGGACTCTTAATTATGCTGGTACTGCTAATAAATTCAAGTTATCCCATACACACAGCATGCAATTCCATCTCTCCCATTTAGTCTGCAAGCTGCTACACAGCTTCGTTACCACTTTGCTCAGAGACTCTCAAGATGCAGCAACATTCTTGGCAGGTTTAGTCATTAATACAATGAGTTAGAGAAAATGGGGAATAACTCCTTAGAAGCTGATTTACCTCCAGACTTAAACCCAAGGAACTGCTGAAAGAGTTCTTGGAATGGAAACTGTGACAACAGGGCAATCAAGTCATCTTCCAAAAGCAGAATCCAGCTTGTTTCAGGATCCTCATCCTACAGACAAAGAGGGTCACTTTTAGCAGCTTTGCAACAACACACAGTAAAAGGGCTTCACTACCATTCTGATTACAGTTTGTTTGTAAGAGGAAAACACAGAATGTACAAACTCATTTGCAGACACAAGCTCCTAAACAATTCTCTATGTCTTTCTACATGAAAGCCCTGTCCTGAAGGGTCAAACCCCCAAACATGCCCTAGCCCAGGCAATAGGCTAAGCACCTGAAAATGTGCAAACCTGGACACTTCCTGGGGTCCAGATGAACATGTACCACAAGTAATTAACTTGGTAACACAGCTGTGAACTGTGTGTGCCCCTGGCCATGTGTGGATATGCCCCATCCTACTAGCCCATTTATCTGGGTTCTGTGTTACCAAAGGGCATTAATTGTCTTGGGACAGTATTTAGACCAGCCAAGTAGTCAGGCACCTTGCCTCATTCTCACCAGACAGCAACAAGAGCCAAATGCTGTCCAAGCAGCAGCTGAAGAACCTGCTCTAGCAAACCAACAACTTCACCCAGGCCTTGTACCTGGGCCAAGGCAGAGAGGGGAAAAGCTCCAAGGAAACTCAATCCCAGAAGAGGCAACAGGCTGTGAACTGGGCACAAAGAAAAAGAGAGAGGCTCCTCAGCCCTCTCTGAGCCAAGGACTACTCAAATTACAGCCACAGCATCTGAGAAGACACCAGACAGAGGAGCAAGGTGTGAGTCCCTGGCTAATCTGCCACTGAATCCCATTTGTGGGAAACCCACAGATCACAGCACCTGTATTTCCAGTGTGAAATGCTGTATTGGAAATGTTGGATCTGTGCTTAAATCATTTAACTGTCTTTATATGTGCAGTGTAAAACCCACAGCTGAATAATTGGTCCTGTGAAGACATGCTGTAAATGAGTCATGGTGGTGTTTGAAGATACCACCACCAGGAAATACTACTCATAATACATAAAAACACACATATTTATTACAGCCCTTATCAGAAAACAGAAGCAAAGACAATATTGTGTTAGTCCAACCCAGCTTCTGAAGAGAAGCACCTTCTCAAACACACATCCACTTCCGTGCTCCTTCTGCAAGCAATAGATCACACATCCAAATGCTGTTTGTTAATGTGCATTCCTGGAAGTTCCCATGTCTACAGTTACACCAGAGATAAGAGGTCAAAGATTTGAATTATCCTTTCTACCTAAACAATTTGGCTTTTTCTTCTTCCATTTCACAAAAAATGTCAATACAGTAATTTTGAACAAAACGATAAAGGAAAAAATAAAGAGAACAAGAAATCATTTGCTGTACCTCTTCTCCTCCTTCATCTACCAGGGTCCAGTTTCCAGATTCCTTCCCAGATGAAGAGGAACTTTTCCTTTCAGTTGGTTTCATGTGGCACATGAAGTCAGCCCTATTTCTGATATTTAGTGGAAAATCAGATGTACAAAAAAAGACAATTAAAAATTCTCTATTAAGAGAAGATATTGGGGGGGGGGAAATACAAACCAGATACAAGAACAAGAACTTATGTCAGAAGGCTGAATGGCAGAAAAGGACTTGTCAGGCTTTGGTCAACAGCTGGCTGAATATGAGCCAGTATCCAGGTGGCCAAGAGGGCCAACAGCATTCTGGCCTGGATCAGAAGCAGTGCTGTCAACAGGACTAGGGGAGTGATCATCTCACTTTACTCAGCACTGTTGGGGCTGCATCTTAAACATGGTGTTCAGTTTTGGGGCCCTCACTACTATAAAAAGCATTTTGATGCTGGAACATGTCCAAAGGAGAGCAATGAAGCTGATGAAAGGTCTAGAGCACAAACTTAGGAGAAATGTCAAGGGACCTAGAGTTGTTTAACCTGGTGAAAAAAGGAGGCTGAGGGGAGACCCTATCACTCTGACTACCTGACTGGAGGTTGCAGCAAGGTGGGGATTGGTTTCTTTTCCCCAAGTAACGAGCAGTAGGACAAAAGGAAATGGCCTCAAGTTGCACCAGGGGAAGTTTATACTGGACCTAAAGAAAAACCTCTTCACCAAAAGCTTTGTCAAGCACTGAAACAGGCTGCCAGGAAAGCAGTAGAGTCACCATCCCCAGAGGTTTAAGAGACATGTAGTTGTGGTGCTTAGGGAGACAGTGGTGGATTCGGCAGTTAGTCTATGGCTGGACTCACTGATATGAAAGGTCTTTTCCACTGCAAACAATGCTATGATTCTAAACCATTAGATATCCTTCAAGAGCTGCACCAATCTGCTCTGTTCAGCAAGTGATCTTCCAAGGAATATTCTTAACAATGTGAAATGCTATTGATGCTGTATAGCAAAGTGCATTTAAATACTCAAGAAACAGCATCATTCTTGATCACAGGTAAGACAAATCCTTTAAGAAAAAAAGGTATACAGTTCAGAACAGGTACTCTACAACAAACATTTGTAAGACTGTCTCCTGGTGATCAACAACAAGCAGGATGAGTGTAGGACAGCTCCAGCATACCATTTTCATAGTGGCATTAGCTGGAAACCTCATCAGTGTTCGTAAGACTGGCCTTACATAAGCTAAGCTACTAAAACTAAAGACCTTCCAGAAAACAGTTGTCTCAAGTCAAGCCAGGTCCAGTTTCATGTATTAGACCACCTTAAACTGGTCTAATCCACCACTGGAATACCAGTGTTCAGACTCTATAGTGTCTAAATCCTTAGCTGTTAAGACATACCAGCAAGTTAATCAGGCAAAAAGGCCTCATACAAACTCAAAATCCCAATATCCAATTTCCTTATAACTTGAAATTGTGTAGCAGAACTCTGCACACAGTGCCACCAAGCTTCCAGCACATTATGATGCTCCTATCTCCTTGCACTTATGCCCTGATAAGATGAACACCAAAATACAAGTTTTAAGATCTGGATCTCACAAACCAAACTGGGAATTCATACTGCTTTCTCATATGCAGCAGCTGTAGCAGACAAGTCTCAGCTCTTTCACCAGCAAGTACAGCCACTGTGGAGGCCCTGAGCTCTGGGATTTAGAGCTGTGAGCATCACTCCAGACATCCTGAATTAGCCCATATTCCAAACAAGCATCGAAACACACACACACCCAGGATACACTTGTTTCTCCAGGCAGCTCTTGACAGGATATGTGAAAGCAAAATGCTTTGGAGCAGCAGCCTCCAACAAACAGGACTCACACTTAACCCAGACTATCCAGATCACAATGACACCTCTAAATGCCAGCTGCTTGATTCTTTGATATTAACAGTTAAGCAGAGTGGGATGCAAGTCATAGATTTAATCTGAAGCATGCAACAGCTTTCACTAATGACTGATGTCATTAACTAGTTTCACCAAGCACCATGCATTCCTCCTAGGTAACGAAAAGGATAAAAAAATAAACTGAGAAGCCCAACCAGCATACACTAGCTGAGCAAACCCTTTACCCAAGGGCTTCTGTTACAGAAAGGGCATAATGAAAAGGCCATCATGCACAGTAAGAATGCTTTTTTCACAAGTCACAGTAACAAAACATGGCAATCTATTAGTCTTCACAAGAGAAGACTAGATCAAGAGAAGTGTGGCCAGCAGGGCAAGGGAGGTGATTCACTCCCTCTACTCAGCCCTGCTGAGACCCCACCTGGAGTACTGCCTCCAGTTCTGGAGCCCCTATTACAAGAGGGATCTGGAGGTGCTGGAAGGTGTCCAGAGCAGGGCCATGAGGATGAGCAGAGGGCTGGAGCACCTCTCCTGTGAGGACAGACTGAAGGAGTTGGGGCTGGTCAGTCTGGAGAAGAGAAGGCTCCCAGGTGACCTCATTGTAGCCTTCCAGTATCTGAAGGGGCTACAGGAAGGTTGGGGAGGGACTTCTCAGGATCTCAGGTAGTGATAGGACTAAGGGGAATG
Organism: Picus viridis; assembly: GCA_033816785.1. NCBI lineage: Eukaryota > Metazoa > Chordata > Aves > Piciformes > Picidae > Picus > Picus viridis. Next base: position 96,622,534 of record CM066606.1, on the reverse strand, counting down.
GAATGAAGCTGGAGGTGGGGAGATTCAGGCTGGAGGTGAGGACGAAGTTCTTCCCCATGAGAGTGGTGAAGCCCTGGAATGGGTTATCCAGGGAGGTGGTTGAGGCCCCATCCCTGGAGGTGTTTAAGCCCAGGCTGGATGAGGCTCTGGCCAGCCTGATCTAGTGTGGGGTGTCCCTGCCCATGGCAGGGGGGTTGGAACTAGATGATGCTTGTGGTCCCTTCCAACCCTACTGATACTATGATACAAGCTAGCTGACAGCTGAAAGCAAGCTGAACCACTACTGTGCACTGCAGAAGGTACTGCTAAGGCTGCATTGTGAAGTTGAAAGAGCAAAGAGTTTGAATTAAATTCTGAATACTTTATTCACACCTGCTTTTATGACTGTGCCTGCAATAAACTTTCAGACTTCTAGAAGCAGATCATGTGCCATGTTTTCTAGTCTTCAGTCACCAGAATACATTTACAAAATCCTACTCATACTTACTTGACAGGAGACATAAGCAAGGCAAGAGACTGCATGAAATGAAAGACACCTGATGGGTTATCCAAGACTTTGATCTGAAATTAAATGTAAAAGTGTAAGTAAAGCAAAGAGCATATCAGTTTTATCACAGAAGTGCAGTTTCAAATGTCACATTTTTCACTAGTCTGTTTTCAGACTACAGTGTCCATAGAAGACAGTATCCACACCCTGCAGAAAGTATTGCTATGGCAAAATATGAAGAGTTGTCCAAATGAGTATGTACTGGAATCAAAGGAGGAGGGAGAAAAATAATAATAAAAACAGATAATATCCCTTTCCTCAAGCACTTCTGGGCACCAGAGGGAACTGGTGTGTTGAGCACAGGAGAAGTTAGGATCCTGCCACGTTAGTGTAATGGTTGGGCTCAATCTTATGGGTCTTTTCCAACAGAAATGCTTCCATGATTCTGTTCTATGGTTTTACCTCATTACTTGCCTTTCCCATTAGTAACTGAAATCTTTTTACCTACAGCTAGAGTTCTACCATCTCTCTGAGGAGTAAAGTGCTCTTTGGAAGAATACTTTGGTGCCTTTGCAGGTATTTCTGCACTCCTCCTGGTCTATACAATTTTACTTTCCCTTGCCCTTGAAATTACTCAAATGATAACCATACTTTCCAGGGAAACTAGCCCCTGTCAACATGCAGAACATAAAAATCTGCTCTTCCTCATGCCTTAAACATCACAGAGCTGCCTCCAATCTCACTTTTATCATATACAGTTGCTGCTTCAGGTCTAAATATACTCTCCATCTCTTGGAGAGCACTCCCAAAATCTGCTGCTCCACGAGGCCTGGAGGCACACCACGAGTGAAGAATGAGAAGGGTGTTACCCGGTGAACCTGTCTGTGGTTGTGCTAACGTGAATAAATGCATCCCTTTGAAGAGCCCTTGCTGTTATCATGATTCCATGCACCTGGAAACATGGTGCAGGTCATGCAGGATTAAGTAACTGCAAGACTCCTCCTCCCCTCTCCACTCCCAGCTTCCTGATAAAGAAATAAAAATTCACACCTGAATGAATGGACAAGCCCACTCACTGATGCCAGCTGGACACCGAAGGATGTGGTTCAACAGGAAGAGATGGTCACCTGGGCAGCCAATTCTCTGCAGCACTGACACCTAGAAAAGGGAAATACATTGGAATCTTGTAAATAATTCTAAGGCTCACTCCTTTAGTTACTTTTCCTAACGCTTGAGATTTTTCAGTTTCTCTTCCCATGCTAACAAACTTCAATTTTCAGAGCAAGTTACGGGAGAACAATATTTAGTAGTCAGCTTGCTTGGATTATGAGCCACAAACTATTTTCTCTGGTGGAGAAAAGCCAGTCAGTTCACAACTGCATTAAAGATTAGTTTATAAACCAGTATGAAGAGAATCCTCTCAAAAATGGCAAGTGTGAATAGTTTTACTTTCAAAATAAGCAAAAGCATAATGAATACTAAGAACCACCCTGAGCAGTGTTGGATGCTCAGGTGCCAGTTCTCACTGATGCTGCTGACCTCAAATGACTTCAGAAGACATGGGAATTCGTTCTAAAGATTCACTAACAGATTCTGCTCAAGCAGAGCAAAGCCAAAAGCTTATTACACACGACAGAGCAAAATACACAGTAATACTTCCAGAAAAGACTCCAGAATTCATCCCATGTGCTAGATCAAACAGCTATATCCATGCTTAGTCCCTCACCAGTCTCTGCAGCCACATGAGCAGGTCACTCTGAAACTGAGGATCTTCTATAACCCTGCGAGTAAAACTGAAAAGGACACTGATGCACTCCTTCAAGTGGCCCAAGTCTGAGGAAAGATTTTCTGACTGCTTTGAAACTGTAAATTAAAAACAGAATGAAGAAACTTTGATGAGCACCTCTCGAAGTAGTAGTGTATGTAGCAGCTTTGGGGCTACACAAAAAACTTGCTCTCTGCATCTATAGATACTAAGATATGTCCTAGACAGCTGCTTGCTAATTTACAACGAATAACACTTAGAGTACTTTATTTAACCTTATCATTACAATAATAATAGGCTAGGGTCATTCTCATTAAAGGCCTTCCCCTCAAACTTAGTTTGTATGCATAGTAAGTGATGGTTCATACAATCTGGGAAGTAGAGGGCAAAGGGTCCTAACAAGGATAAATACCTGGGGCAGAAGGGGAAAGAATACCTCAGCTAAAAGACTGTATTGACACAAACCCAAGTAAGTAATACAGCTAGGATGAAAACCAAAAGATTCCAAGTATTAGAGCTGAGAAATTTAAAATGGCCCTCCAAGAGGAAGTAAAGCAGGAAAAACACCCAGCTGGCTTTGTAATTGTGCTGGAAAGGGACTGTATCATACACTGCCTTTGAAAACAAGACTGGGAGCCCAGACGTTCCATCCCCCCTGGTGCTCTGCTACATTCATCAGTGGCAGTATGCAGCTCATACAGAAGGCAACACTCCTGCATCCAGCTTCCACTTTCTAGGAGCTTTCCCTGTAAGAGAAGCTTCACCAATCCCTTCACAAGAATAGCAGGCTTTATTACCAGAGAAACACTCCAGCACACAAACTCCACCACGAGACCCCAAAACTGCAGGTGAACAAGGAACTGGGCACCCTAACCAAGATGGGGAGTAGTGCAGACCAGCAACACACCTTGTTCTTGCTGCTGAAGAGCCACTGATCTCAGCAGGGACGAGCTGCTGAGCAGCCTGTAGACGTATGACTCCACTTGCAAGCGGGACAACACTGAAGTGTACGAGTGCAGGGCTAGTGTCTGATGCACGTGCTCTGCTTTGGCCTCAAGCAGTTTTTTCAGTTCCCCCAGCACGCTCTCGTTCAGCTCCACTGTCTGGTACCGATGGTGACCAGTCACTTTGCACTGATCTGCACAGACACCCTGGAAAGAAACCAATTCTATTATTTCAGTGGCTTGGTCACTTTCCTGGATTGAAGGTACTTACAGAAATTAACTCTGACATAACTCTCCCTCCCATAGGTTTCAAAGCTTTCATAAAGGGGGACTCTTCACAGGTGGAAGTGACAAGCATGTCAGAACATCCTGCCTACTTTTTTGAGCTGCTGATTACTGAAGATTTATATCCAACTGCTGAAATAATTACTCTGTAAACACTCAGCAGCTCAGACTCAGAAACACACATGAAATTACTTGTCTGCATCACTGACAGATGTGAACAAAACCATGTCCCTCTGCTCCCACCGGGCACAACTGCTTCTCACTTTACAGTTTTGCACAAATATTTGTATCTGCTATTTTAAAGCTAAAATACATGCTGAAAAAAGGATAAATATTTTTCTAAGCTCCAAGAACTGAACATTCAGAGCAGTCCCCCATTTCACATTTAAAATTCTCAGAAATTCAGCATACTCAGCTTTTCCCACATCTGGAATGAAAAGCTGAGGCCAGTCTTCCTCTGTCCTATCTCCAATCCTTCATGAGAAGAAAACCACAATACGTAACATCTCTGTTGCATTTCATGCAACCAAGAAACACGCTTTGGAGCCAGCACTTTGGAAGCTTAGCCTCAAAGTATCACTGTGTTTCCCAAGTTAGTAGAGTTAAGAATTTCTAATTGGTATAATGGTAACAATTATTCTAAGTATACAATAACCAGGATGGAATAAAGCAAGCAGCAAGTTTAACCAGCTGTACGATGTCCACTGGGAATGCAAGAGGAAAGCCAAAACTGCTTTCAGTGTAGAAAGTGATCAATAGAAGGCTAAGAGTTCTGTGAGGTTCAGAGTCATTCTGCAGGAAACAAAGACAAGGCTCAAATCTGCTTAGTGGATGTCTGTCTCAGCTCTCATGGAATGCACAAGAGACACCACACTCATAGGAAGAACAGTAAAATTCACAATATGCACAAGTACCCTTGTACAGTTTTGATGATGTGCTGGCCATAAACAGCATTTGAGTGCCAGAACAACTGCATTCACTCTTGCTGTAATGCTCAGCTCCAAAAGCAAGTGATAGGAACAAGTCTGAGGGAAAGCTCTTCTGATGTGTGCCCCAAAGAGCTCCCCAGACCACTCTAGTTTGCAGACAGAAATGCTACAGAGAACCATGATCACTCTAAGTAGCTAAAGGCACAGCTCCACTTACGGAGCAACAGTTCCTGGAAGTGGATGGACCTCACACTCCCTCTCCTTTGCGCAACACAGTCACCAACAAGCATGACTCGAGCTCTCCTGAAGCCGTCACCTCCCACAGGACAATCGGCAATGACGTCAATGAAAACTGTCGCTACAGGCAGCAGGCCAGATGGGTGGGACATCACCACTAGGCATTCTGAAGCCCTCCTCCACCACATACCCCTGCATTTACTTTGAGTACCCTGACATAAACCTGACACTAGAGGCAGAACTGAGGGTACACAGCTCATTTGGACTGACTACAGACACAAGCCTGACTCCGAAAGAGATGACTAACAGAAGGCCCACTTTGCTACACTCACCAGAGCTTAAAAATCAAACAACTAACTGTCTTAAATCTCAACAGGAGGGGTGTCAGTGTGGAGCCAGAAAGCAGAGGCTATCATCTCTTTTGGAAGAAAACCACCTATGTATGGTAAACTTGACAGCAAGTAAAATGAATGTCTGGAATTACATCCAGTTTGGGTGCAAAAAGTAGCTTCAGCAACAGCACCTGCACAGTTTTCTGTTCTTCTTTAAAAGTCCATAATCTCCCCTTAACATTTTGGCAGTCTGTGGTCATAGCCTGCAGCTCTGCCTCAGCCAACAGCAGCTGCTTCCTGCAGCGCATGTAGTTCAGGAGCAGCTCATAGAATTCATGCCTGTCTTGGTGAGCAATGCTTTCGAATTCCTCCGTGTAGGATTCAACGTTCTCCAACCACGAGCATGGCTCAAAAATTTTCAGCTGTTCCCTGGTAAATGGCACCAGCTCTGGTTCACTCGGGAGCTCTGGATACAGCCTTTCGCTGTGCAAGAGCGGCTTCACTGCTATTACGGTTGGTCTCTCACAGGACAACTCGGCTGACAGGTCTCGGTAAGACGGCTTCAACCCCAGCCGCTGAACACATGCTTTGGATTTCTCAGAGAGCTGTGAGACACTAACAGGAAGTCTCTCTGAAGAGCAGGCAAGAGGATTTTTAACATCTTGTACACCTCCAATGCCTTTGTCCTGTATCAAGCCCACTGCTGCCTGAGAGCCAGCAGTACTGCTCAATACATCAGGGTTTCTTGATGTGCTCGCAACCACCTCCACAGGCCTGTGAGGTATGTCCAACTCGCTCTGTCCACTCTTCTCAACACCCCCTCACACCCTTCATGGGAAGGAGCTGCTTTGAACTCTTCTGCCTCTGTGGGAGGCTCCAGAGACACTGTCAAAGCCCCTTGATTTGCTGAAGGTGAATTACTCTGGGGGACATCACACACATCAGTTTTTCCATCCCCCACTTCATCACTGAGCCAAATCTCTGTAAACTCTCCATGATGTGCCACTTGCACTTCACCGGCTCGTGAAGACACTTCTTCCACAGGAGGGAGGAAGACATCAGACTCTTGGATCTGGGACTCCTCACTACCTTTTTCTTTTTTCCTGGAAAAAAAACAAAAATATATGCATATTTATACAACTAGTGGCACTTCCAAGCAAATCTCTTCCCCAACCTCGCATCCCAAATACTAGCATCACTAAATCTGGTGTTTAGCAACAAAACTAGTATCCATCCAAAACTGGCACATTAACTTTCATAATATGAAAAGGTAAAAACAAATGTACACACATCAGCTGCCCTCAGAGAGCAGCTGAGTAACACTGAAGAACACAGTCTACCAGTGCCTTGATCAACGCTTCAATATTTCTATGTAAAAAGCTATCAACATCATAGGGCAGAATGTTTCACTGGCATGTAAAATAATCAGGCTGCCAAGACTCTGGCCTCTAAAAGTAGTCACCAGGTTTCACCACATGACCAATACAGGAGAGAAAAAAAGAAAATAAAAAAAAAAGGAGAAATATAAATACTTTGGTGAATGGAAAAAATATTTTCAGAAAAAGCAGTTTCAGGACAAAGCCAGTCTGGAGTGCAGCCACTGGCTGCCTTCCACCACCACCACCACATCTGCACGATTAGGGGAATGACTGGCTTCAATAGGTATTACACACTAGAGTTGTAGAATCAGAACTGTCAGGGCTGGAAGGCACCTCAAGGATCAGCCAGTTCCAACCCCCCTGCCATGGGCAGGGACACCTCACACCACAGCAGGTTGCTCACAGCCACATCCAGCCTGGCTGCAAACACCTCCAGGCAGGAGGCTTCCACCACCTCCCTGGGCAACCTGTGCCAGTCTCTCACCACCCTCATGGGGAACAACTTCTTCCTCACAGCCAATCTCAATCTACTCATTTCTAGTTTTGCTCCATCCCCCCCAGTCCTATCACTCCCTGACACCCTCACAAGTCCCTCCCCAGCTTTCTTGGAGCCCCCTTCAGACACTGGAAGGCCACAAAAAGGTCTCCTGGGAGCCTTCTCTTCTCCAGACTGCACAACCCCAACTGTCTCAGTCTGTCCTCATAGCAGAGCAGTTCCAGACCTCTGCTCATCCTGTGGCCATCCTTCTCTGGACACCTTCCAGCACCTCCAGATCCTTCCTGTAATAAAGGCTCCAGAACTGGACACAGTGCTCCAGCTGTGGTCTCACCAGAATAGAGTAGAGCGGGAGAATCACCTCCCTGGCCCTGCTGGCCACACTTCTCCTGATGCAGCCCAGAAAGTCAATCCCATCCTGCGCTGCAAGTGCTCACTGCTGGCTCCTGTTGAGCATTGGGGTTGGAACTGGATGATCCTTGAGGTCCCTTCCAACCTTAACAATTCTATGATTCTCATCCACCAGCACCCCCAGGTCCTTTTCTTCAGGGCTGCTCTCAAGCCAGTCCCAGCCCAGCCTATATGAGTGCTTGGGATTGCCCTGACCCAGCTGCAGGACCTTGCACTCAGTCTTGCTGAACCTCATGAGGCTGCCATGGGCCCAACCTAGAAAATCTCAGCCATTTCATTAAAACTGTACATCAATTGCCCATTTTTAAACTGAAAACCTTTTGGGGGTAAGTACTTCCCACAAAACTAGCCAAAGGTTTAGACTAGCCTCCTTCCCAAGATACAACATGGGAAATAATGTTGCACAGAAAATCAAAGGTTTTGTCAATTTGCAAACCATTTGCCAACTTTTAAATAATAATAATTAAAAATAAAACCTGGCAAAGTGTTTTACCACTCTGGGATACACCCACCAGGTCATCAGGAGCAAAACGGAGAAGAGTTAGGTTCCACTGCTCTAGTTTTGACTGACCCAGAAAACATAACTGTGAGAGACTAAAGCTTGTCTCTCCTGGTGACTCAACAAAGATAAAATCACTTGCTGTTTGTCCAGACAATAGCTGATGTGCGTTGGGCAGAGCCACTGGAAGGACTCTTGGAAGGTGCAAAGATAACATTGCTCACGGGACTGCAGCTGGCCTACAGCAATGGCCCAAGGGCCCAGCATTCACACCTTCAGGACAAGAGCATTTCCAGCCATCAGATACCCCAGGAAAGGACAATGGTTCCTGATGTGAAAAGAGTGTGTGGGTAGCTAGATGGAGCAGGAGGAGGCGGAGGCCTTCCTCCCCTCCATCCAGTGGCTGCCCAAACTCACCTGAGTACACAGAAAGATTTCCTGGAGAACGATACCTGGACCTAAAGATGATTTCCCAGAACGATCTCCTGGGGAACAACACCTGGACACTTGCCTAAGGCCTAAAAAACTGTACAAAAGACTGGAGCAACTGCTGGCTTGTGGGAGGAGAAAATTGGAGAAGCAAGATGCAGAAGAAAGCAGACGGCAGCACACGCTGGAAACACCACGGGGCCAACACAATGGATCTCGGACTCTCCGTGCTCTAAGTTCCGCCTGCTGCAACTCATGGAGATGAAGAAGCTGCCCGGAGGACCTCATCCCTTCTACAGCCAAAGCCTCAGCACCCTTCCTCTACAGACCCAACATCTCCTGCAGCACCGTTTCTCTACAGACCCAACATCTCCTGCAGCACCTTTCCTCCACAGACTCAAACTGTCTTGGGGGGTGAGGGGGTGTGGTAATATCATTCTTTCCCTCTTCTCCCTTTCTTCTCTCTCTTCTATTCTCTCTCTCTCCCCTTCTGATCCCTCCACTTTATTTATGTCCCTCCACCTTATTTATGTAATAAATAGTCTAGCTGTTGATATTTTGGCCTCGTTTGTGCCTCTCATTTCACAACACGGGAATATTCATTAAAAACCTGAATCTCTTTCCCGCTCCGGATCGAGACATTTTTATTGGCGTAGTCGGCAGGATTCCCCTGCAGTGAAAGTATCACAGCAAAACTGTTGCATTTCTGAGAACCCCGAAATGTATGTGTGTGTGCGTATGAGACGTACTCTGAGTACGAAGTGAGTGCGGAGTCCAGATTCGTGTTTCCACTCTCCCGAGAGGGATGTGGCCGGAGACGGACGAATTGAAAGTTTTCAGAGAGACTGAGTGGGAGTTCTCAGAAGCTTTAAACGTGTGTGCTTTCTCGGGGACGATTATCTGGGGTACAAATGCTGATTTCATAGTGTGACCTCCTCGAGAATCCTCTGTACCCTGCTTTAAATGTGTGTGCTTTCCCGGGGAAGATTAACCGGAGTAGAAATGTTGATTTTATAGTGTGACTTCTCCGAGAATTCTCAGTACCCTGTTTTGTGAAACCCTGTGTTGGTGATATATGTGAAGTGTGTGTTGTCTCGGGGAAAGTGTGGCTTCCCGAGAAGCCCGGTATTGCAGCAAAAGTTGAGAAGTGTGTGTGTTCTCTTAGGGTAACAGAGTGACTCTTCCCTAAGAAACACAAGGTTCTGGTCCTGTTGTAACAGAAAATTTGAGGAACAAAAGCGGAGAAGCTTTTGCAAGTGTGGGTTCTCTCAGGGAAATAGTGTGACTTTCTCTTGAGAAGCCCAGGTTGTTTTTTCTTGTGTGTGACCTCTCCCGAAAAATCTATTGTGCATTTTTCCCGGAGAAGATGATTGTGGAGTAAGCCTTTAAAAGTGTACGTTTTTCCAGGGAAGGTTTTGTTGGTACAGTGTTTTGATCTGAATTCCCCGTGAAACTTGGTGCTCTATTAAGAAATGCTTTGTGAAACAAAAGAGATGGCCGGGAGTGAGAGGCTTTTCACCTTTTAGAAGCTCACGGTGCCCGCCCGTCTGTACAGGTACTTGACTGGGCCCGTGACAACTGGACTAATTTCCAGAGTGTGGCCGATCGCATTGTGGCCCTGCAGAAAGATGCAAGAGCCAGAGCCGGAAAAGGCAAAGCTTTTGTTTGTGCGGTTTTAGGTGCCTGTTTAGCCGCTTCAGTGAAGGAGAAAGAGGTATGGCACGAGCAGGAGAATAAAACTATTTCCTCTTTGCAGGACTTAGTTTCGTCGCTGCAAAGCCATGTTGCCACTTTAAAAGACGTAGTGGCAGATCTTAAAATTCAATTGGAAAAGGAGAGGAGGCAAAATTCGTATGTGGACTCCAAACAGGGCGTGAATTACCTGGAGTCCGCCCCTATGTGCCCTCGGGCAGAATTGACAACAGCTAAGGAAGCTGCTGTGCATGTCAGACCTCTCATTAAAACCGAAATTTTATATGAGGATGGGGAAACTCCCCCACTACCACAACTAAAGATGCACCTTTCTCCTACACTGTGCTGGCCAAAATTCGTACAGAATTCGCACGCTCTGCTGGGGAATCGGAGGTGGAATATGTATGGCGAGTCTCAAAAACGGGAGGTGATCAGATTATGCTAACAGAAGCTGAAGCCATGGGCTATTGGGGTGATAATGTTTTCCTAACTACGAAAAACAGAAGCGGTCCCTGGAGCCTTACTCAGCGAGCTGCCTACTGGGCAGGGGGTTTGATCCAAAGGAGAGAGAGGAACCCGTAGTTCTGCAGGGAGCGATGAATCAGATAATGGAGAATGTGCAAAAGGCTGCATGCCTGCAAATGATATATGAAAGAGAACTAAAACATCATTTTGAATCCCCCTTTCTCTCCTGGTGGATGCAAACAGAATGACTCCTTTGATCAGGGGTCTCCCTGACTTGCTTAAAATAAGAGGTATCCAGTTCCAAAAAGAAATAGCTGATACCCCACTTTCTTCCAGGATGCAAGCTGCTCTAAGGGAATGTATAACACCCGGAGGGAGCCAGCCTGACTTGAAGCCATGGACATGGGAAGAAGTGGGAAGGGAGTTACTAGACTATGCCAGGCAGTATAGTATACCTGAGGAAATTTAAAAAACTCAAACTAGAGGCTTGAGACATGTGAAAATGATTCACCCACCAAGCCCCCAGGGCCAGTTGCGCCGTATTCCTAGTAGGCACCTGGCTAGGGGCAGGGAACACTTGAATACCCGGCAATATTGGTGGGGGGTGGGTCAGAAGAAAGGTATTCCAAAAGAAGTGGTCGATGGGGTATCCACGAGGCAATTAGAAATCATTGTGAAATGCTGGCCCGAGCCTAAAAAGAGGGCTGAGGCCACTGCTCCCTTCATGGTGGGACCATTTGGTGAGGGGAGGGGTATGCCCCCCAGGGCAACTAAGGGCTTCACTTCTCAGTGGTGAGTGGGAGGTGAAGCGTGAGTCAGGAGATCACCAAAAAAATTGTACATGGTTTGGGAAAAGCTTTTGTTTGTGTTTAGCTTGGCTTTGAGAGAACCTGAAACAATCAACGGTACTTACAGGCCCATTCAAAGTCATTAAGCCAACCTTTTCAGGGATATCAACCTGGAGGGTGGCTCAGAGAACCTCTGTGTGGGGAACCTGGAAATACCAGTTTTGTATGTTTTGAGGTTGTGTTTATTTAAGTTCTAATGCTGAAGATTGCCTGATGTATTGTCAGAAGGACTTGTCTTGTTACAATATAGAAGACCTCTCGAGTTTTGCATCACAGAAGACATCTCTTCAAGGACTGTACTTTCCATAGCCCCGCAGATGCGTTCAGATCTGGAAGGAAGCTCTCACTTCAATTCCAAACTGAAGGACTGACGGGGTGGGGGGGTATGGGTCTGTTCTTCTGGCTTCCAGGTGGAACAAGGATGCTTTCAACTTGTGTAATTATCTGTTTTATTTTTGTCCTATTTTGTTAGTATTGTTACTCTTTCAGCTTGTGTAAGTCCCTGTCGTATACAGTGATTCAACATCTAGTGTCTAATATGCAATTTATGTCTCATGATGGTGTACAACAGATTTGTGCCATTAGACAATCAAAACTTATGTCTATTGTAAAAATGGTTTAAAACTTCTTTCCTTTCCTTTCTTTTCTTTCTTTCTTGCTTTTATCTTTGATTGACGGGGTGGTGTGAGAGACTAAAGCTTGTCTCTCCTGGTGACTCAACAAAGATAAAATCACTTGCTGTTTGTCCAGACAATAGCTGATGTGCGTTGGGCAGAGCCACTGGAAGGACTCTTGGAAGGTGCAAAGATAACATTGCTCACGGGACTGCAGCTGGCCTACAGCAATGGCCCAAGGGCCCAGCATTCACACCTTCAGGACAAGAGCATTTCCAGCCATCAGATACCCCAGGAAAGGACAATGGTTCCTGATGTGAAAAGAGTGTGTGGGTAGCTAGATGGAGCAGGAGGAGGCGGAGGCCTTCCCCCCTCCATCCAGTGGCTGCCCAAACTCACCTGAGTACACAGAAAGATTTCCTGGAGAACGATACCTGGACCTAAAGATGATTTCCCAGAACGATATCCTGGGGAACAACACCTGGACACTTGCCTAAGGGCTAAAAAACTGTACAAAAGACTGGAGCAACTGCTGGCTTGAGGAGGAGAAAATTGGAGAAGCAAGATGCAGAAGAAAGCAGACGGCAGCACACGCTGGAAACATCACGGGGCCAACACAATGGATCTCGGACTCTCCGTGCCCTAAGTTCCGCCTGCTGCAACTCATGGAGCTGAAGAAGCTGCCCAGAGGACCTCATCCCTTCTACAGCCAAAGCCTCAGCACCCTTCCTCTACAGACCCAACATCTCCTGCAGCACCTATCCTCCACAGACTCAAACTGTCTTGGGGGGTGAGGGGTGTGGTAATATAATTCTTTCCCTCTTCTCCCTTTCTTCTATTCTCTCTTCCTGTTCTCTCTCTCTCCCCTTCTGATCCCTCCACTTTATTTATGTAATAAATAGTCTAGCTGTTGATATTTTGGCCTCGTTTGTGCCTCTAATTTCACAGCACGGGAGTATTCATTAAAAACCTCAATCTCTTTCCCTCTCCAGATCGAGACAATAACACAGAACACAACTGAAACGAGGAAAAGTTCTCAGTATTCCTCGATGGCTGGGGAAACGGTGATAGTTTTTGAAAGCAGCTGACAGCATCACATACACTTTCACTAAACATGTGACACAGCTTTGCCTTATGAGCAGGCACACATGAAAATAGCTCCAATGCAGGCCCTAGCTAACCTTGTTCTCAAACCTAATTCTACTTCATGTACTCACAGCTCCTTCACAAAACAGCAGTGCACTAGCTTTACTTTCAGACTCTTGTTTCACATCAAAAGCCGTAACTGCTTCCTGTTTCAAAACAGATCACACACACTCTAAGGCTAGCTAAAGCTGAAGGTGAGAGGTCAACAGTGGATGGGCACAACTCTTTAATCTAGGACTCGTTATTGTAGTGTGCATCTCTGGACAGCCAACCCAAACTCAATTTTTACAGGATACTGTATCTCAGATCGCGTTTTTGACAGTGTACTAATTCACATACTTCACAAACACATGCTGATCCTTCCCTCCTACAAGCTCAAAATGTCATCTTTCAGAACTAGTATAGAAGAAACTCTCTCTCTTTCAGCAGCATCCTCTATCCCTCCCAAATGCTACTCTCAGATAAAATAGTTTCTTTTAAAACTTACAACGTGCCTCTTAGTTCTCACTTTCCAAGGCAAGAAAGAAACAACTCCTAAATGTTAACAGGGATTTCATGTGAGAAAAGATGACAGAAATAAGTTTAACTTGAAAGCAAAACCTGCTATTCGTTATTCTGAGGGCTTAGCCTGTAAGTCAGAGGATGCCTGCTCATTAGCCTCATCCCGTGCCTCACCATTCACCTCTCCTAGCATGTCAGTGAATGATGCCTCAGGCTCTAAGGACACTTACTATTTTCCAGGAAACATCTCTGGAGTAACCGAGGGCTGCCAGCCCACACACATACACACACATCATCTTCAGGTGTCCAGAGAAGGGCAACAAAGCTGGGGAGAGGTCTGGAGCACAGCCCTGTGAGGAGAGGCTGAGGGAGCTGGGCTTGCTTAGCCTGCAGAAGAGGAGGCTCAGGGGACACCTTCTTGCTCTCTACAACTCCCTGAAGGGAGGTTGTAGCCAGGTGGGGGTTGGTCTCTTCTCCCAGGAAACCAGCACCAGAACATGAGGACACAGTCTCAAGCTGCACCAGGGGAGGTTTAGGCTGGAGGTGAAGAAGTTGTTCATAGAAAGAGAGATTGGCCATCGGAACGTGCTGCCCAGGGAGGTGGTGGAGTCACCATCACTGGAGGTGCTTAAGAGAAGACTAGATGAGGCATTTGGTGCCATAGTTTAGTTGATCAGATGGTGTTGGGTGATAGGTTGGACTTGATGATCTTGATGATCTTTTACAACCTGGTTAATTCTATTCTGTTCATCAGTCCCAGGTTCACTGGTTTTTGCCACCTGAGCCTGAACAAGCCTGGTGTTACCAATGCTGGGCAAGCTCAACTCTAGGGCTATTATTCTCAAAGAGCTTTGGGCTCCATTTCACTACTTGGCAGCTCTACAATTGAGCAGCCTTTCTCAGCTCACAAGAGCTGCATATTTCCAAGGGATTATGGCTGTTTCGAGGCATGGGAACAGAAGTCCTTACTGTGACTGAGCCCCAGCCTGCACCCTCAAACTCTCTGCACATTAACAGAGATGAACATGATAATAGCAACAAAAACATCAGGAATAGGTAATGTGTAACACTGAAGGATTCTGGACCCTCACACGTGACATCACCAGTGAATTGTGTCATGGTTAATTACACCTGGAAGAGGCACCCAAAGACAGCAGCCACTGGAGTCACTGTACACATGTCATTAATGACCTGCCCGCTGTCATCCGTGACTCACTGCCTTCCTGCAGGGAACTGATCCTCTTAAGCAACAGTCTTGAGACCTGACTGCCATGTGCATACTATGGGGCTGAATCAAAACAAAAACAATGACACATACACTCCTCTGGGGTTGGTTTTCCCTCCAATTTTTACTTGCCTTGAACTCAAGAAGCATTGCCATTGCTATCACTTAGCCCTAACCCTTGTTTACAGAACAGTGGTCAACTAATTCAACAATTTATTTTCCAAGGGCTTCTAAAGCAGTGACTTCAATGCCTTGGCTCTACATGGTGCAGTTTTCAACATGCAGAGGTTAAGCATGAAAGGAAACATTTCCATTTTGACTCAACTCTGAGGCAAGACATTTCAGTTCAGATCATTCCCACACGCTACTGAAATTCTGTGTAGCACAGCTGCAAGGAAAGCAAAGCCTTCAGAAAGCTGTCAGTACTAACATAATGAACCAGGACCACACAACAGAATTAAAACTTGGAAAGCATGATAGTTGGCAACTAATGAAGAACAAATACTGTCATTTGTTCCGAGTGTCACAAACCCACACCTATACATGTGACATGCAGTAAGACTCATCCCACACTGTACTAAAACTCTGCTAAATGATGGTAGGTTCTACTGCTGTACATCTGCTCCACAGCGGGAAACCCAGCTACCTCACCATGCAAAGCTATGCGGAAAGGCCGTGAGCTAGAGGAACTAAGAGCCTGTTTACACTTATCTACAGCACAGGAACTATCACACTTTTCACAGGGCAGCCAGTTACTCGAAATGTTACATGGCCTAGGAAAAGCGCTGACATTCAGAGGTCTTTTAAGAAGAGCACCCTTTCTCCGACCTAGCTGCTTTCAACAAAGATGAACACAAACACGGCCTAGAGCACATGCCTGTTCCACTGCCTAAAAACCAAACAAACAGACCCCAACAGGCTAAAAGAGTAACCCAAACACGAGTCAAAACCCCTGACAGCAACACGCTCCCACATCTGCCCATCGCACTAAACCCTGCTGCCTGCGGCCACTGCCGCCCGTAGCCGCCACAAACGGAGGCGACACCGACAGCCCCGCCGCTGGGCCGAGGCCCGCCACTCCGGGACGGTGGAACGACACCGCGAACCACTCCTCCTGTCACCCACTCCGGCCCCGGGGCCCCTACCTTAGGCCTGCTTTTGGCGCGAGTCTTGCGGGGGACCCTCACAGCTTCAGCCATGATCCCCGGCTGCCACCCCGCCCGCTCTGGTGGGGGCGACCCCAGATGCTCGGGCAGAGGCGGAAGAGGCGGGGAACGGCCCCGCCCCCGCGCGCTCTCGGCCAATCAGCAGTGCGGCAGGTACGGGTGGGACGGAGGGACATGCCGAGACGCAGTGCGTGCGTTCTGTGGCGGCCGGAGGGGAGGCCAGGTTCGGCTGGGAGTGCTTGTGGCGGTCCCACGCTCCGCTATAGCCGCCTGGAAGGAGATTAGGTTCCTCTGTAAGGCCTTCAGGGAGGCCAGCTTGGTCCATAGGGGCCATGGTGCCCTGTCAGCACTGGTGCGGAAGCGAAGCGGCCTCTAGAGCGACTGTGGAGTGAGCAGTGCATCTTCTCCCGGCGCCGTGGCAGGACCTGAAGTGCCACTGCAGTGGGACACCCTGTCCTGCAGCACCTGAGGCTTCTCCAGGCACAGTGCGGCTGCTGGTTCTGCCCAGGCACCCCTGGCACCCAGCTGTCCCCAGGCAGCAGTCGCTGGAGCAGAGTACAAGTTCCACTGGGGCAGAAATCACTTCTTCCAATCCCCACGGAGCTCAGGCCCACCTTGCAGCAGGCATCACAGCGGAGGAGTTAACGATTTGAACAAAGTCCACTCCATTGGACCTTGTACTTAGGGCTTGAGAAGCTTCTGTTTCATTAATGTAATCTGTAATTCATAATCTGTGCAAAAGGTAAACTCTGCATGGCAGGGATGTATTGCTCCTGACTGGCAGCCTATGGCACATTCAAGAGTCAGTGATCCCCCAGGGGCAGGGCTCTGCTGTGCTGCACAAGCCCCTTTGCCACAGGATCAGCTCAGCCAGTTGACAGCAATGGGAGACCTGCAGGCCGCTCCTCTCTCTGGCCCTGCCTGTATCTGGCAATGCACCAAGTTCTCATGTGAACCTGCTTGTAGAGTCTCCTCCTCTGGAGGGTTTCCAAATCTGCCTGGATCCATTTCTTTGTGGCCTGCCCTAGGTGGTCCTGCTTCCAGGGATTTTGGACTAATGATCTCTAGAGGTCCCTTTCAACCCCTAACATGCTGCAATTGTTTGAACTTCCTTTACAGGTAGAGCTGTTTTCTTGTGGTACTCTATGCACATATGTATATGTATACCCTTTTGCAGGATCAAAAGAGAGGACTCTGTCCAATTCTGCCCATCAGTGAGGTGCCCAGCATCTGAAGGTACACAAGATTTTACTAGCCATTTGTATTCCTCCTCTTACTCTCCCTTACTGAGTCTTGTTCAGGCATGTGTTGTCTCTCTCCCTAGGGGGCACCTCGGGGAGGGAAGGCAGCAGCTATACAGGTTCTGTAGGGAGGCTAAGGACTGCTATAGGGGTCTGGAAGGAGGTCTCCTACAGATGTCTGTGAGGAAGCCTAACCTCACTATAAATGACCAAGAGGCCTGAGAGGAAGCACTGCTTGGAAGACAACCAGGCAAATGAAGATACAAAGATGAAATGTGGTTTCACTGCTCATGGGCACACAGACTTGCATTCCAGTAGCTCCATGCCTGGACTCTTCCAAGACAGGGTTTGCTTGGGTTTAGGTCTGTTCAAACAGTTGGTATATTCAGAACCAGCTCCTCTATTTGGGGATAATTTCTATGCATTTAGTGAATGTGCAAAGTTTCAGCATCATTGGGACCTCTGCATCCAGAAAAGCCTAACACCATTTACTGTGCTCATTCAGCTGAAAATTCCCAATACAGAATCCATGTGATGTATTGTAGAGCACACACTTTTCCAGGGGAAACAGCCCTGTGTTGGGTTAGGAACTGGCTGGAGGGCTGAGCCCAGAGAGTGGTGGTGAATGGTGCCACATCCAGCTGGCAGCCAGGCACTGGTGGTATCCCCCAGGGATCAGTGCTGGGCCCCAGCCTGTTCAGTATCTTTACTGATGATCTGGATGAGGGCATTGAGTAAATTTGCAGATGACACCAAGCTGGGGGCAGGAGTTGATCTGTTGGAGGGTAGGAGGCTCTGCAGAGGGACCTCGACAGGCTGGACAGATGGGCAGAGTCCAAGGGCAGGAGACTGAACACATCCAAGTGCCGGGTTCTGCACATTGGCCACAGCAACCCCAGGCAGTGCTACAGGCTGGGGTCAGAGTGGCTGGAGAGCAGCCAGGCAGAGAGGGACCTGGGGGTAGTGGTCGATGATAGTCTGAACATGAGCCTGCAGTGTGCCCAGGTGACCTGTATCAGGAGCAGTGTGGCCAGCAGGAGCAGGGAAGTCATCCTTCCCCTGTACTCAGCACTGCTGAGGCCACACCTTGAGTCCTGTGTCCAGCTCTGGGCCCCTCAGTTTAGGAAAGATGTTGAGCTGCTGGAAGGTGTCCAGAGAAGGGCAACAAAGCTGGGGAGGGGTCTGGAGCACAGCCCTGTGAGGAGAGGCTGAGGGAGCTGGGGTTGCTTAGCCTGGAGAAGAGGAGGCTCAGAGGAGACCATCTTGCTCTCTACAACTCTCTGAAGGGAGGTTGTAGCCAGGTGGGGGTTGGTCTCTTCTCCCAGGCAACCAGCACCAGAACAAGAGGACACAGTCTCAAGCTGTGCCAGGGGAGGTTTAGACTGGATGTTAGGAGGAAGTTCAATACAGAGAGAGTGATTGCCCATTGGAATGTGCTGCCCAGGGAGGTGGTGGAGTCACCATCACTGGAGGTGTTCAGGAAGAGCCTGGATGAGGCCCTTGGTGCCATGGTTTAGTTGATCAGATGGTGCTGGGTGATAGGTTGGACTTGATGATCTCTCAGGTCTTTTCCAACCTGGTTAATTCTATTCTATGTTAATTCTATGTGGTCTGCAGTTCACAGCTCATCACAAGGACTTTCTCTCAAGCCAGCCTTCTTTGGGGTGTTCTGTCACACAGCTGTCTTGGTACTGAGCAAGTGTTGAAATACAGGCTGAGCCAGGATATGCTTTCCAGGAGAGGCAACTCACACCACCCAAGCATCTTAGGATGCCTCAGAGGTGTACCGGCCCCAACAGAAACTGAATTTGATAACCTTAAAAAACCCAAACAAACACAAACCCCAACAACAACAAAACATACCCAGCACACAAGTGACAGCTCCTTTTTAACATATGCATTTAATGAAGTAAGACTACAGCAGGCTTGTTCAGAATAGTACTTGTATGCTTGGTCTTTCAGAAATAGAACAGAACAACCGATTCCTGGATGTGCACTTTGCACAGGTCACTGTATTGCAGCAGGGCAGGTGTCACAGCACACCATGCATGGTCTTCTCCATAGGTGGAAACGAAGCAAAAGCCCCAGGGACCGTAAGGGACTTAAGTTATGCATATTCAATTTTAAGAACATCATACAACTGGTAACTCCTTTTCCTCCAGAGTTAGTCACCTGGCTCAAGGTTTAGACAGGTGTGCTGGTCCCCAAGCCCTGTGTCCAGTCTCACGAAACACTGAGGAGCTGTTAAGCAACACTGCACACAGGGACTTCAGAAAGACCTGAGGCACCCAAGCTTCTGAATCTTAGATACAGTAACAAAAAGGGC